>PVJX010018484.1:0-36427 GCA_004027295.1 Dolichotis patagonum
CAACAAGTGTTGGAGAGGCTGTGGGGAAAAAGGAACTCTTCTGCACTGTTGGTGGGAGCGTATACTGGTGCAACCACTGTGGAGATCAGTCTGGAGAGTCCTCAAACCTGGGTTTGGAAGTCCCATTTGACCCAGCTATTCCGCTTCTAGGCATATTCCCAGAAGAACTGAAAACATCATATCACAGTGATATATGTGCACCCATGTTTATAGCAGCACAATTTTTAATATCCAGATCCTGTAAACAACCTAAGTGCCCATCAACTGAGGAATGGATAAAAAAGTTGTGGCATTTTTATACAATGGAGTACTACTCAGCTATAAAGAATGATCACATTGAGATATTTATAAATAAATGGACATTACTTGAGACCATTCTCTTAAGCAAAATAAACCAAACTCACATGTGTAAATACTGTATAGTCTCCCTACTATGAGAGTTGATAAGAGTATATAAAATTTTATGGTAAGCATGAGTCCCCTTCTCATAGCTTTGAAGCCTTTCAATGTTTTCATTCATCAGTTAGAATGGTTTTATTCTGTTTTGTTTGACTATATCGTGCATGATGGTATGAACAGCTGTTTTGAAGAAAACAAAACATTATGACAGTTATTGCTGATTTAATATTGTCCTTCTTAGAAGTCCTACCATGCTTCTATTCTACTACCATTGGTTCTATCTATCACATTGTGTCTTATTAGGATTTAAATATGTGCGATAGTTTAAACAAATTTTTTTTTCGAAAATGGGATAGTATAGTAGCCATTGACCATTTTCTGTTATTCTTTTTTTTTCCATTTATTTTAAAGAGAATAAGACAAAAGAGGTCAGTACAGAGCAGATCGGAACCGGACAACATAGGCCACTCAATACTTAACATTAAGACAACCAGATTTTAACAACAGCTATCACAATATTTCTTTCTCTGCTATAGTTGAGCATAGTTTCAATATTTTCTGTTATTCGGTTCAGAAAGCCCTGTAATTCTTTCACCCTTTGAATGGCTTTATACTATTTTTTTATGTTTGATATTATTGTATGTGAAACTATGCTCAACTATAGCAGAGAAAGAGATATTGTGATAGCTACTGTTAATGTCCGGTTGTCTTAATGTAAAGTACTGTGTTGCCTATGTTTTCCTGTTCTGATCTGCACTGTTCTGCCCTCTTTTGTTTTATTCTCTTTAAAATTAAAAAAAAAAAAAGACCTGGCCTAGGAGGAACCTTGTGTAACACTGAGCACAACACACATAGCCCATGGAAAATCCCAAACAATAAGAGCCGACAAGAATTTAAAGAACAAATATTCAGAAAAATGGAATCACTATGCCCCCTAGAATCTTGATATAGGCTTTTCCAAAGGAAAAGGGAATTTAGGGAATATGCTCTAATCCTTGAACAGATTTAAGTAGGGATCTATGGATATAAAAGGAAAAAAATTGCATCTTTAATTTTACCTATCTTCCAAATAAAATTTAACTTGTGTCTCTATGATAGGTTTAGGCAACTTTACCTTATTAGAATATACTGCTTTGGCACCCAGTGAAAATAGCTACCTTAGTCACCTTCCCACTGTTGGGACAAAATATTTGCCACTCACAATTTAAAGGAAGAAAGGTTTATGGTTTCAGCCCATAGTTAGTTGTCTCCAGGGCAGAACCAGCATGGCAGAGGAGCATGGTGCTCACCTCATGGTACCCAGGAAGCAGAGGGAGAAGAGAGAGCCCAGGATAAGAACATACTCTTTGCCTCCAATGCCCTACCTCCTAGCAACACATTCAGCGATAAACCCAACCACAGGTGATTCCAGTCACACGGTTTGCATCCCCATAATCCAGCTACCCTCTAAACATGCAAGACTTTGGCGAAGCATCCCAGATCTAAACCATGACAATAACTATTTTGGACCACACAAGAGGTGTTGCAAACAGCCTGAAATACTGTTTATATAACACTATTCAGAATGATGGTAGTTAATTGACCTGCCACTAGGTTTCATTACTCAACGTATTAATAAAAAATCAGATTATTATAAGCCATAAATTTTATATGCTTTGCGACTGTGTTTCAATGTAACTGGTTTTCTTTAACATCTTATGTGTTGTGTTTTGTGACTCCACAGACATCATTCTGATGAGAGGTTCTTAGGCTCCACAAGCAGAGTTCCACAAACTAATTGCAGGCACAAAAGAGAACAAAGAACCACTTAACTAAGTTCTGCCAAATTTTGCACTGCTGGAATAGTCCTCTGAATGAATCATGGAGCTTTGAGCCATTGACTTTTGGGATGGTTTGTTGTTACATAGCAGTAAATGACTGATATACATCCCTACTATTATTTATGCAATCTATTTCCCTTAAAACAGCCTTTTCTTTCTTTCTTTTTTTTTTTGGTACTGGGGATCGAACTCACGACCTCACGCTTGCCAGGCAGGTGCTTAAGCCACTGAGCTAAATCCCCGGCCCCAAAACAGCCTTTTCTTTAACAAATTACTATTTAAGCAGTCCTTACAAGAGCCCTAAAAGTAGGAAGGTTTTTTTCATTTAATGTAAGTAGAAGTAAATAAAAAATAAATGGGGAAAATATTAAACAGTATTATTGAATTTTGGTTAGATACTTGTTATATGGGGAGGTTGTTTATTAAACCAAAAAGAAAAAAAAAATCTTTCGAAGAACCAGAGCGAGTAAAGAAGACAATCACCTCCAAAGTGAGATCTCCACTTTGATGAGGAGGAAAGGGCAGAGAAGTGTGTGTTTCAAAGCTATTTAACTCCTGTTCCTTTCTGTTTGGAAGCAGGGCTCCTCCCCACCCAGGGGGCATGGTCTTGTCCCACATAAACAGCACAGTGTGGCCTCATTGGACTTACAGAAGAGCTGACTTTCTATGTAAACTAGGCTTCGTTGCATAATATTGGAAGCAAATGACACACATCAGTGAGCATTTGGGCCAGACTCCAGATAGTACACTGTGAGTGGCCTGGGAGATCATAGACTAACCAGTTCGTTTGATGGATGAGAAAGCAGAAGCCCAATGAGATCAGATCCTTTGGCCTGGATTATAGTGAGTCAGGGCAAAGCCTGTGGTATATGCGAGCAGTTTTGAATAACCTCAGTCCCACCACCAGAGGATGAGAACACAGCCTTCAAATTCTGTACACATTTAGATCTCATCTGTTAAACTAGAACACAGGGAGAAAAGACCCAGAATCCTTCCTAGTTCTAATTTTCTATAACCCGATGCATGTCAATGTTGTAGCATAGTAACCCAAAGAGTTCACTAAGGAATAATAAGGGAAGGGCGAAGGAATTAAATAGGATCCATGGGAGTAAATCATCTCCCTTACCCTCTCTTCTGTCTCTTTGTCTCAGTCAAAGTGAAATGCCAGACTCCAGACTGGCCCATACTGGATATATGTTTTCTATATGATATCAGTAATGCTAATATAAGTAGCAGAGCAGTTAATAATCTCGGCTTTGTCTCTCTGTACATCCTAAATTTACTCACCTAGAAAAAAACTGAAATTCTCTGTGTTTTAATTTCTCCAACTATATAATGTGCATTACAAGTATTTTACATCTGAAGATTAAGGGAGGTAAAGCATGCAAAAGCTTTAGAGCCCTGTCTGGTACTTAGTAAATGTATTACATAAGATTTGCTCTAAGTACGCAACAAATATTAACCAATGATGGTGATGGTGATGGTGATGGTGATGGTGATGGTGATGGTGATGGTGATGGTAATGGTGATGGTGATAGTGATAGTGATGGTGATGATAGGGAAAATCAGTGTATCAGCAGCAAACCATTGTTAAAGACTTTGAAATAAACTCCTCTTTCTTGCTCTTCTTTCATGTGTCAAAAGCAGGATCTTGGTGTTACCTTATGGTGTGTAATGTCATAGCTCCAAGGGACACGTTTGGGTGTTTTGCTATTGTTATTGATCATCTTCACCATGGGACATCATTTTGACCTCTGATGGTGCAGGTGATCCACCAGGATAAAGAAATTTATACAGGAACATTAAAGATGTGAAACTATTTCTGCACAAAGACTCTCCTCACCCTCGACACACTCTCTCCTCTGTTACTCAGCTTTCTCCTTGATAACTCTATGAAAATATGCAATATAACTGCATTCTGCTTCCAAGAGCAACTCTGGCATTTGAACAAGATCCATACACGGTATGCTATTTTAGTAAAAATCATTTTCCAAAAACAGCATTATGAGAAAGTGAGGCCAGCAAGAACTAGCTGTTCTGTCTCGCTTCAGCACAGTGAGGCGTCTGCCTAACCTGCTGTGTGCTCAGGTATTTAAGACTGATGGTACATCTTTTTCCCATTTTGCTTTACCTGGTATCACAACTTTAGCCTGCTGCCAAGTCTGACTCAAATCAAATCAAGATGTGCGAAAGCATGGTACTGATTCTCTGGGTCCTTCCGTGAGATTAGGTAGGTTAATGTGTTGCTATGGTGATTACTGTTAGCAATGAAATTGAATAACGGTAAAGAGAACAAGATTGAGTCAGATTGAAGTTCAAACTCACATCACACCTCTGGTTATATATTAGACTGACTTGATCCGTTTATTTGATCTTCCCTGATGCATATTCTTATGGGTACAGGGAACCTACAAGTGTGATCATAAAATATGGTGAATGTTTGTCTTTTTTTGGTTTGTTTTGTTTTTAATAGTTTAATACAATAAAAGACACAGTGCCATTAATTTCCCTTAAAATAGTCCACCTCTCTTTGAACACACGTGTCTATCATTGTCATTTAGCCATTCTCTGCCTTCTTTCCTGAGTGTTTTTATTTCCATTGCCGTGTTTTCCTTGATGTCCTGCACTCATTCTAAACATTTTCCTTTCATGGTCATTTTGACTTTGGGGAAGAGCTAGAAGTTGCATGGTGTCAGATCCAGTGGATAAGGTGGATGAGGACTTTAAAAAAATTTTTTTTTATTTGACAGAAATTGCTATATTTTTATTTGACAGAAATTGCTATAAATATTTTAAATCAATTCAAGACACCAAGGCTCAAGACACTTACAAAACCAAACTTCCAGAACTGCTTCAGAAAGTGGCAAGAACAATGGGAGATGTGCTTTAGAAGTTAGAGGAAGTATTTGGAGAGGGACTGATGTAAATATACAGTGAGTCAGGGCAAAGCCAGTGGTGTAAGCCTGTGGTGCTGTAAAAAAAAATTTTCTTTTGTACCGGGGATCGAACTCACGATCACTGCTTGCAAGGCAGGTGCTGATGCCACTGAGCTAAATCCCTGGCCCTGTTGTAAATATTTTTATTTTTTAACTTAGTCACTGTAATTTTGATAATGCCTTGGAATGATTCTTACCTTGGAGAATAGTTTGCATAAATCTGTCTCTAGTGCAGAGATTATTAGCACCATTTTACAAATAAGTCATATGATTTTCTCCAAATCACATAGCTCATCAATAGCAGAGGCAGGAAGTCCTACTCACAGTCTCTGGCTTGATTTGCTTGGTTGGGTGGTTCTCACATAGAGGCCATGTGCAGATCCAGTCAGATGCCACCAGACTAAAGCATCTCAAGAGTCTTCCCAGCACCTGCGCCCTCATCATTGTGGCTGCCTATTGGCTGGGCTCTCAGTCTGGCACCATCAGCCAGGAGAATGTTGTGTGACTTTCTCTTGTGCCCTGGGCTTCTCCATAGCATGGTGGCAGTGTTCCAAGAGCATGCCATCCAAGAGACATCGGATGTACAATGAACTGCCCCCTCGCCTGCCTTGTGAGTGAATCAGCAGCTCTTATTAGATACTAACCTTGGCCCATATTCAGATAATTATCCTGTATACAATGTGATAGGAGGTTAACATCATGAAGTAGATGGAAAACAATTAAATCTTCGAACTGTGTTCATAGCTAAACTAACATTGTACCTTAGTATTCTGTGATAGACATCCAATCTAAGACTTAAATATTGGTTTTGTACATTATGTCTTAGTTCACTGATTTTTTTCAGGTTTTGAGACTTGATATAGAATATAATATCTTCATCAATACTAGAAGGTAGAAAAAAGAACACAGAATAGTGTTAGAAATGATAAGAATAAAAACAGAAAAGAGTAAGATACAAAAATGCAACACAGATAAGGCAACTAAAAATTTATGTTTTGAAGACAAATAAAATAGTGTAGATCCTTGGAAAGTATGACTAACAGAGAGAGAAAGACCTGCTTCTTTTTTTGGTTTTCCTGATTTTTGAAATTGACAAGTATCTTTAAACATTTTAACATGTAAGAGTAAGTAAAGAAGAAAACTTTCTCCAAATAATAGAAATGCATGTATTAAAGCTACTCTATGTCAAGGACTGTGTTGAGAGATGAAAAATGACTCAAGAATAGACTCACAAGTAGCTTGTAGTTTAGACTATAAGTAAGAGTAGAATTAGAGGAATAATGTTTTATTGATGGAATATCTACCTGAAGCAATAAAGTTTGATTCTTTGTACCATTCACAATAATAAATTATCAAAGTGTTTTTTTTTTTTTTTTTTGGTACCGGGGATTGAACTCACGACCTTGCACTTGCCAGGTAGGCACTTAAGCCACTGAGCTAAATCTGGGCCCAATTATCAAAGATTTAAACTGGAAAAAACCTACAAAATTAGTAGAAGAACACAGAAGAGATATCTAAATTCTAAGGATTCATATGTCCTCCTATAACCAAAAAAATATGCAGAGCTATTAACATATTTGACTACTTCAAAATTTGTTTTATTTGGTGACAAAAGACATGACTAATCTGAATATTAAAATTCAGTGGATATAGGAGAAGTTATTCAAAATTGTATAACAAAGTATTAATATCCAAACTGTGTATTTTGAAAGTCTTTTAATCAATCTGGGGGCTTCTGAGAAGATAGTGGAACAGTAAGCAGCAGAGAAACAGTCCAGATGCCACAATATAGCATCCTGGAGAAGGCAAGAAGAAAGGAAGTGGGCTCCCTGGACCCAGGAAGAATCTACAGTGAGAACTGAAGCCCACAGAGAGAGCCAAAAAAGAAAAACTTAAACAAAGAAGCAGGTGGTAGCTGGCTGCACCTTTGGCTGGAGCTGGACCCACTGTGTGAGAGGAGCTGTTGGAACCTGGGGATGCAGTCACAGTGACTGTGGTGGCTGGCCAGCCCAGAGGCCTCTGCAAAGAGACTTGGCAATGGAGGGGAATGGCAGACACAGAGGACTACACTGGCTGATGATGAGTGCAGAGGGCTCAGTCCTCCTGCAGGAAAGAGTGATTGGCCAGGAGCCATTTTGGAATCAGGCTGAATAAGCCCAGAACCAGAACTGTGGCTAGCTCCATGCAGCAGCTCCTAGCTGGGAGCAGACTGGTGGAAATTGCTTGGACTAAGCCCCACCACTGCGTGCATTCCAGCATCCATCGCTGCCAAGATTCTCACTGGTAACCAGCTCAGCCTGGAGGCAGTGGCCAGCCCCATCCTTACATGTACTTCAACCACCATGGTGGGAGCTCCTCATTGGTAACTAGCTGCCTCAGTCCAGAGGCAGCAGCCATCACTGAAGATCCCCACCAGAAACCAGCAAGGAAGCAGTGGCCAACCCTGCCCCTACATGCACTCCACCAGCCATTGGTGAGCCAATGCAGGTTGGCAAAAGCAGCAGACATCCCTGTACCAGTGCACCCAATGGCCACCATCAGATACTGGTAGCCAGCACTGGTTAGAAGAACCAAACAGTCTCACTTCAGAGAAATTGTAGCCAATGTGGGAAGTGCCTGGGACCCCACTACCCACTACCCACTTGTCCAGAAGAACCCAGGAATATGTCAAGATGAAGAAGCAAAAAGCAGACTCTGGCCTCCAACCCAAACAGAGCAAGTCCAGGAGAGGTAAACACAGAACAGATCGGGAGTCATACACCTGAAATTTCTGAAGTGATGACAACTTAAGTAAAGAAACAACTTCCTGAGACTATAAAAGAAACTAGAACAGAAATACTATCTTAGGTGATAGAAGAAATGAAAAAACAAAATAAAATAATTGCTAAGCACCTCTAAAGAAGACATAGATGGAAGAATAGAGGAGCATAGGAAAATGAGGGAAAACTTGAAAGAACAGTATAAAAAAGATTTTAGAATACATGAAACAGATTCAAAGAGATATCCTGGAAATTAAAAACTCCATTGAAAGCTGGCAAAACCACTTGAAAGAAACTAAAGATAGACTTTCAAATCTTGAAGACAGTTTTGCAGCTCGTGATTGTGAAAGGAAAGATCTCTTTAAAAATAACAAGGAACCAGGGAGTAACAATTCAATGGCTGCAAGACAACCAAAAGAAACATAACAAGAATAATAAGTATGAGTAAAAAAGCAGGGGTAAACACAAATGACATTAAAAATATATTTACAGAACTAATATCAGAAAACTTCCCAAGCATAGGATAAGGAACTGACATTCAGATAAGTGAGGCATATAGAACCCTGGATAGCCATAAGCAAAATAAATCTATACCCTGATATATAATAATCAAGATCCCAGAAATTCAGCACAAGAACAGAATATTAAAATCTGTAAGAGAAAAGAAACAGATCACCTATAAAGGAAAACTCATCAGAATCATGACAAACTTCTCGACACAAACCACCAAAGCAAGAAGAGCTGGGAGTGAAGTATTTCAAGTCCTGAAAGAAAACAACTTCCAGCTCAGATTGATGTACCCTGAAAAACTATCTTTCAAAATTAATGGAAAAACAAGCTACTTCCATGACAAAGAACAACTGAAGGAATTCGTGACCACCAAGCTAACCCTATAAAAAATACTGAAGGACATTCTAGAGAGAGATAAAAAAGACCATGGTTTCCAGGAACAGAATCACAGGGCAATTACCAGGCAAGTCAGACAATGGAGTGGAGGGGGAAAGTAGGCAACCAATGGCAGGAAAATAGCATGGCAGATATGAGGCTTGGCATATTGGCCCTAACCACGAACACAGATGGCCTCAATTTATCGATAAAAAGAAACACAGGCAGAGTGGATCAGGAGACAGGGTCCATAAATATGCTTTATACAAGAAACCCATTTAAGCCAAAAGGTGGTTCACAGACTGAAAGTCAAAGGAGAGAGAACAGTGCTCTATGTGACAGGGAACCAGAAAGAAGTAGGAGTAGCTGACTCAGCTGCAAACTGGTTAAGTAAGACATGGCACTTTTATACAATGGAAAGCTACTCAGCCACAAAGAAAGATAACCTGAGGCTCTTGTAGGTAAATGGATACAACTAGAAATCATGCTCATGGATGAATATCATGTTGTCTACCTAGTATAAAAAACTGAAGGAGTTAGTGGGATCCAAAATGCACACTACATACTTTGAAAGTGAAAGAGGAGGAAATGTCTAAAAAGGGAAGGTAGTGGCCATTGTTAATCTATTATTTTGATTTGGAACCCATATTTTCATTGTTATGTTTAGTTTTATTCTTGTTTCAGTTTGTCTAATTTTATTATATTTCATGACAAGGACAGCTATTCCAAAGATGACAAAATACATTATGGTAGCCATCACTGATTTCCTAATGTCTTATTTTGAAGCCCTGTATTGCTTTCACTGTTTTGTTTTGATTGATTTTATTCTATTTTGTTTTATTTGATTGTACCATATCTGATGGTATAGGCAATTACCTTGAGGATAACAAGATGCATTATGGCATGTGGTAGGTGGTTTTACTATTATCTTGTTTTGAAGTCCTATACTGCTTCCATTGTTTTGTTTTTATTGGTTTTATTCTGTACTATTTAGTTTGTTTTATTATGCCTGATGATATGGAGAGTTCTTCTGAAGATAACAAGAGGCATTATGGTAGCCATTACTGATTTCCTTGTATTTTGCTTTAAAGTCATGTACCATGTTCATTGTTTTGTTTTGATTGACTATTCTGTTTTGTTTCATTTGTCTTTATTCTCTTCAAAATAAAAAAAGAATTAAAAATCAATCTGAAAAAGAAAAACCCTGAGTTTTTAAAAATACTCAGTGAGTATTATTTGGCACTTTACAATACAGAAATGTAAAAGGTCGATAAACATGAAAAAGATGTTTTAATTCTTTTTAAAGGTTCATATAAAAGCAATAAGTATTCTAAACCATAATATAGGCAATATTTTACCATGTTAAAATAGCAGGTATTGGTGAGATTATGAGTAAACTTCACTGCTAGGAGGCTATTTCAACACAGATATAGTGAATATGGTACATTAAATTTCTAAATGTTAATAATCTTTGAGTCAGCAAATATGCTTACCTTCATGTACTCTAGAAGAAAAAATATAGGTAAGCTCTATGGACTGTCTTTCTCCTCATGACTTTTGAAAGTGATTTGATGGTTAAAACATAAATTATAGCACCATAAAACACAAGGAATAATTACTTCCAAAAATTGTGTAGAGCAGAGGGGCCCAGGAGAAGTGAGTTCTGTACTCTTTCCTCATTCGCAGATGTGAAATCTTGGTACCAGTGGCCCTGAGAGTCACATATTGTGACACAGAAAAGCATAAACTGTGCTACACTGGTAAACACCAAAGAAAAATAAAAAAGAATTCTTAGAGCAGGTTCAAGTAATTCATAAGAAAACAATAAAGAAAAAAAATGTCCTAGATCTCATCAGCCTTGAGTCACTCATGTCCTTTCCAATGCTGCTCCCCTGGAAACTTCCTAGAGAAACTTTCTCCATCTTCCAAAAACACAATTCCCAGACTTCCCAACAAGAAGATAACCTTATTAGGAAACTCAGTGGAATGATTTAACCAAGTATTAGTGATAATAAAATAACTGTCATTAGGGACATTAGGGACTCACCACATGCTAGACATTTTACTAAGTCCTTTCTGTTTCATTACTATTTTTAATGTTAATGATGCACTGAAGTATTATCATTGTAGTCTTAAATTTAGCAGAGATCATACAACCCATAGAAGTTACACTACAATCTCCTTAGTGACAACATCTATCGTACTCGCAAGGCCCCTGTCACCTCAGCCTGGACTCTCCTGATTGACCATGCCCCGGCCTGCTCTCTAGCAGAGGCCTTGGCTCTTGCCACCAGTCTTCATCAAATTCCCTTCCCCTGAACCACCTGTTTTGCATTCAAATGTCAGACCAGAGTGGCTCCTCTTGGAAGTCTTCCTAAACACCCACTCTGAAACTCCTACCCTTGCCAGTCACTGTAAATTTCCTCTCTCTTTACTTTCTTCACAGCACTCACTCCACCTTTCAATCATTTTGTCATTTGTTTCCTAATTCCTGTCTCCCTCCTCTAGAAGGTAAATGCTAGGAACCCAAAACATGATTACTGAATGAATGGTTGAATTAATGAATGACTATGCCTCAGTATGTCTGACACTGAGTTTGTTCTTTTCTCTCCAGATCAAGTTGGCTCCTGCCTTATACTCTACAGACATTCATTCCCTTTGTCACCCAGAGTGGCAAAAAGCATCAGAAATAAAATGCATTTTGAAATGGTAAAGTAGGAGTCAACAATGGCATCATATAATTTAACAAACAGCTTTCTGCATTCATGGTCACTGAGGAGAGAGCCCAGCAACTGGTCATTGATATAATTGGTGACATTAGCAAGCTACTGTTTTGCTGGTTGCAGGTAGCACACCTTCCCCTTACTGGAGATCCATCTATGGTATTCAGGTCTCCTCCTAGGTTTGTTCCCTGATAGATAACGGACTATGTCTCCCTACAGGAAGAACACAGTCTGTGCAGGGCATCTAGAAGTCAGCTAGAGTAGAAGATAGGGAACTCCCCTGGATTGAGCCTCCATGCTGTCTCATCTACTTTCACCGTGCTTTGTTATCCAGTATCATCATCCTTGGCGTACAGCAGCCCCCTTCAGCCTTCCTTGTTTGTTTGCCCCTTTGTTGGTGGCTCATGTGCTATCTGTCCCTCCTGCAGCTACTCTGTCCTTTCACCTGGGAGCTTCTCATCCTCTTAGCTTTGCTGAGCTCCTAACTCCTTCTCCAAATCCGTCCTGGCCCCTGACCTGCATTTGTTTTCCCTCCCACTCTTCCTCCCTGCATGCGTGCAGGAAGCTCTAACCAATCCCAAGGTGGGGAAAGACGGGCTGGAATTCAGAATCATACTAGGAAGAGTTCATTCCATGTTTTATATGTGGTGTTTAGAATGCATCTATTGATTTGGGGGACCAAGATGCCATTGGCTGCTCTGACTTCTGCAGAAGCCTCTTACCTTGGCAAGTGATTGATATTTCTTTCCCCCCTGAACTCTGTCTCATAGATGCTTTAAATATAGATTGGCTGTCATCGTGCCAGATATTTGATATGCTTCCCAAGTGCCATGTTCTATGTTTATTTACTTCAACCTGGTAAAATATGATTTATTATTCCTATTTCATGGCTAAGAAAATGGACTGAGAAAGATTAAGCAACCTGTCTGCGGTGTCTCACTTGGAGTCTCCCTTCTCCAGATCATGTGATAAGGGACAGTGTAAATTCATGAGCCCAGCCCCGGGTTCCTGGCCTCTCTCCCACCCTCTGCCACTCTCCTCCACACCACCCAGTCTGGAACTATCCCAGGCCAATAATCATCATTAATAATTCACATTTAGATGACTACCACCCTATAACCTCCCTCGCATATTGAAAGGCAGATTTGAATAGCCAAATAGAATACAAATGAAGAAGGCTGCCTTATAATGATCAGATGGAAGTTTTGGTGATGCATTTTTCAACATTTGAAATGTCTGTACCATGCAGGCTACTTCTTCTCTGCCAATGCTGGTGTCACACACGCACACGCACATGCACACACATACACATATACATGCACATACAAGGTACACAGGCACCATTCCACCACCACCATTACCACAGGTAACTACTATCTGGAAAACAGTACACGTATTTCCCCTACATTTGCTTTCTGACATATACATGCATGTACAACACATATACATGAAAGCACTAGTGCACATATTTATACATACATGCACAAGTGGACTATAGTTTTTCATATGACATATTTATATATACATAAACAGTCTAACATTGCATTGTTTAAATTTCATAACAAATTGGATTATATTGTGTTTATGCATCATTGCAACTTTCTATGCTTTTTTCATGCAAAATATATTTTTAAATTTTAAAATGGTTTATTGACTCTGAATTTACCTTATTAACAGTTTATTCCACTTTGCTGACAATGCTTCCCTCATATGTCTTCAGTTTTTTTCTAATGGTTTCCTAGTTAGAAAAGGTACTATTACTTCTATTTTCATTGAGACCTAGAGAGGTCTGTACATCTTTCAAGTATGATGGATAACCAGACCCAAAAACCTGCCCTGGCCTCTCTTGCCCCATACAAGATTGCTTTTTTATAGAATCACATTTTGAAACTATCCCCTCAAGTTTCATCAAAGGCACAGCACTGTGAAACTTAGTAGTGCTTACTAGTGCAACAGGGGTATAGTTGAGACATCAGCTACTACCATCAAGCAATGTCCCCTACACAGGGTTAAGAGCAGGGCTGTGGAGACCGCTGGACCTTGTATGAGTCCTTCCTCTGTTTTCGGTGTTTGGGTGACCTTTGGAAAGTCATTTTTGAGAGTGATCATTTTCTCACCTGCAAAATCAGAGAAATAATTCCCATCACAACAGGACCAACTATGTTTGGAGAGTAACTTTTATTGTACATATAGATCTATATATTCACCAGCCTCAAGTTTTGCATGATAGTAGTGATAACCACCATTTATTAAATGCTTTCTGTGTATTAGGCCCTGCCTAAGAAATATATATACACATATATATCATTTATGTATATGTGTGTGTGTGTGTATATATATATATATATATATATATATATATATTTCCTCATTTGATTCTAAAAACAATGCCTTGTGGGAAGCATTAGCGTAGATATTCTGCTTGTTTAGTGACTATTCTGGTTTATAATCTGCCATTTGGATTTACAATCTGCACTTAGATTTGCAGTGCAGGAACATAAGCAGCAGTTGGCCTTATGCTGGCTTCTTCTACAGTGTAGTGCTGAAGCTTTTGTTGATTGTACTGTGAAGTATAGTACTGTAGCTTTGTGTTCTCTTTTCCATTATGCAAAAGTGCAAAGTCAGCAAGTTAGAGTCTCCTTTGATCATTTCTTCCCCCTGGATATTGTACCATACATATTATACACAGTTCCTCATTTAATTATCAGTGTTGGTCACAACCTAGTTATGGGAGTGTGACTTGGTAGTCAAAAGAGGAATGTCTGCATTGCATTTCTATGTGGACACAGCTGATGATGAGTGGGCTGGTTACATGACTCCCCTGTGGGCACAGAACTAAGAACTACTCTCCGGAATGTGACCCCCACATCTCAAATCCCAAACCCCATACCACACTGCCCCACTTCACAGACTGTTTTGCCCTCCATTCCCCAGTCTTGACCACTTAGGTAGACTTTCAGAAGGAGGCCAAAGCAGTGATTAGCAGTCAGAGTTGCCACTCCACCCATGTCTACAGACATGGCTCCTCAGCAATGAACAGATAGGGGAAAACACAAACTGTTAAACAAGATCAAAACCTCACAGGCATAAGGAGTCTTCAGATGAGTCATAGTGGAATTCTTTCATTTCATGTTGGATTCAGCTACCAGGTGGGTGCTGGGATGAGGAGACTTGACGGTTATTGGCACAGCTGGGTTCTGCTGTCTAGGAACTTACGAGGTGATCGGAGTCACACAGAGATGGGGTACATTGGCTCACAGTGCCTGTCTCAGAGGAGGATCAAACAAAGAAAGAAGTGAGTTACATGCTGGCTTTCCACTCTGGCCTTGAGCCCTTCTGTCTCAGTGTCTACTGACATATGAGCTGCTCCTTGAAGGCTAGAACTACATTGATATCAGCACTCATCCTAGCCAGTCACATGGATACCACTCAACAAACCCTGATGCATTTTTGTTTCTACAGGGTCTTCTAATTTTTTGTTTCAGGTGACATAAATTCACTTTGTAAAGTTCAAGGATAGAGAGAAATGTACAACTCATGAAATAATGTAAAAGCTGAACAAAATAAGCAACTTTTAATAGCTGGGTATTAGAAAATTCTGAAATTATCAACTCAAAGTTTCAGCTCTGTGTTATAGTTTTCACCGTTGCTTATTACTGAAGTAAGAGCTTTCCCTCACATGGAATCATCATAAAACTCACTTCCTTGGGTAGTTGTGAGAATTGAATAGTTAATACACACGAAGTCATTAGCATTGTGTTTTGTACACAGCAAGGGCTCAACAGATGTTCACTGCTCTGTTATGATTGTTATGAAAATTTTTATTATTATCATGATTGTTGGCCAATTTGGGATCTTCTAAATTTTATGTTTATAGATTTATTGGTGTATGTGTTTATTATCCACCTCCACACACCCACTAGCTAGTAACTACACACTGTGAAAGAAGATACAAATCTTCTCTGTTCAGTATTCAGACTTTAGAAACAAAGATGATGCCTCACTCCAAGTAGTACTCATCTCTAAATATGGCAAAACTGTCTCCTGTCTCTTGATCTCATAGCAAAAAATCCCAGAGAAAGGTTCTGATTGGCCCAACCTGGGTCAGGTGCCCATCCTTACACCAATCAACAGAGCCAGGCTAGGCGTCATGGCTGCTTCCCCTTAACTATTTTGAGAGAAGGAAGAGGAACTCAAACCAGATACTCCAATACAAGTCCAGGACAAGTCCTGAAGACAACTTTCCACACCAAATTAGAGAATAATTTGTCTATAGCGGCTCTCACAGGTTTGCTAATAAACACACCCCATGGCCTCACAGCTGACACATTCCTTATGTCATTCATAAAATTTATACATATATTTGGTAGATAAATACATATATAATTTGAGGAATAAATGTGAAAAATTAGATCACATGAGAAATGCTGCCTGAGATTGATTTGAAGATGCCTTTCCAGCCCAGAGCCCAGTGTGTCCTTCCGCCCCATTCTCCAGCATTCTGTCCTTTCTGTGAAATGTCTGCTGCACCCAACCTGGGAAGGCTCTGGGAGATGGTTCCACATCTCACTTTCTATACATGTATCCTGGTAGCCTGTATGTTATGCTTCACAGTCATTGTTGTAGAATCCAAGAGATCAGAGAGACCAATCAGGCAAAGGAGGATTTATGTCCAAGCTTTTATTTGCACATTGACCCAGCCAGTTGTGTCTGAAGTGCTGGGTGTTAGAACAGAGGAAAGGTTCTGGTTTTACACATTTGGCTGAGGGGGTTGATCTTTAGAAACTGATAGTGGGCAGGGCAAGCAAGGGCACAGAAGCAAGACACAGCAGTTAATAACTTAGCCTTGAAAGAAGACAGAGCCTTATGAATGCTGTGAGAACATGACAGAAACTCTGTTCACAGGACATGGTCGCCAAGCTTATCTGTACCAGAACAAGAAGTTATAGCTACTGGAGAGGAGTGGAAAGTTCAAGGAGGTTGTTTCTTTAGTTCTGCTTCAGTAGGCACCCAATAAGCAGTTAGCTAAGGAGTGACAAGGGAGGGGCAGACACTTTGTCCTGCTCAGAAAGTGAGGAGGAAGACAAGCAGGATCCTGGGCAGTTGGAAGCACTCTCCTTAAGCTGTCTCCCCCATAACCTCTGCATCTTCTTGAGGTACCTTATAGATTTTTCTCACAAAAGAAGTCACATGGGTTCTGTGATATAAAATTGATAGCATTAAGTTTAGGATCTTTTAAACTCCTAGCTTCATGGCTCATTTGAGAGTATTAGGCATAAGGGCAGAAGAAATATCCTGTTCTCTGTCCGGACATGCCTGCAACTGGGCCACATCATTTACTGGGACTGGAAGGACCCTTTGTATATAAAGTTTAAGGGAGGACAGTCTGATTTTCAAACCCAGCTTTCCTCTAGTATTCCTGAAAACTTTTGGAATCTATAGGTTCTTAAACCAAGAACTCTTCAGTGGAAACCTCAGGCAGGGCTCTCTGGGATCTGTATTTCTCAGCAGCTCTTGGGTGACTGCATTATGCAGTGGAGATCTATAATGACTCAACAAGGAAGCAAGACGCCGTGTTCGAGTCCAGCTCTGCCACCCACTGTGTTCTCCTCTTGGTTCAACTATTCTCTCATAAAATAAAGGGCAAATAAGCCACCTCCAAGTCCTTCTGGTGCAGTAAATAATCTGGTCCAGTTGTAGCCTTCCAGGTGAGAATGCAGGAGAGTTCTGTGAGGACTGGAACAATCCCAAATGCACTGTGAATTTGAAAGAGAAAAAATTACTAAATTTCATGCCATCAAAGCAGAGACCCAACCATGGGGCCTTCAGGAAGTAGAGCAAACTGTTATGCACCAAAATGATGTGAGGATGCCACAGCTTCTTTGTGGTGGTCCTTGATCTAGAAGGTACAGTAAGAGGCAGTCTGGGGGCTCATATTTGCTTTGTGTGATGTTTTTTCTTTGTTTTTTTTATGCTGATTTTCTTTCTTCTTTCCTTTTTCTTACCTTGGATGAGATGCTTAATATGCTTCAGTGCATGGCACACCCTCTTTAGTGGTGGTGCAAAACCCTTCTGTTTTCCTAAATTCCATTTTGTCGCACTTCTCCAGTCTCATTTCCCTGTCCCTACCCCACAGGCAAGCATCTTCATGGTTCAGTGTGCACCTGTTTATTTGTATGTGTTCTTGTGCAATGTACAACACCTTCAAACTATGTAAATGGAAATAGAATTGTGCTTATAAATCTAATCTTGCATAGTGTTATATTTGTAAGCCTGTATTTGTGTGGACACCTTTAGCTTCCAGAAGTGGCATCTGTCATGCTTTATGCACTCCCCAGTGAAAGGGACATGTCCCTCCCCCCCCCCAGGACAATCCTGTGGGGTCACCCTTCCAGTCCTTGTGGACCTAGGGGAGCATGCTTTTGGAAACCTTAAGTCAGAGCAAGACTGCTGAGTCATGTGATATGGATGCTTCCCTTTTCTCAAATAATGACAAATTGCCCTTCAAAAGTACTGCACTGCACATGCCAAGTGTGATTTTATCCTTGATAAAAATATTTCCGCTACCCCCACACAGGGTATGAAATTTCACCAAGAGAAATCCCTTTAACGTAACATCGTTTAGGTTTTTAACGAGTTCCTTTAACAAAGTCTAACTACTCCTCTGTATGAAAAACGGGACATGTTTGTCTTCTTTTTTAATCACATAAATACCTCATCAAAAATGCTAAGCCCAAGTGTCTGGCCCATTCATAGGTGCTCAATATATTTTGATTTCTTTCTTTGAACACAGAACTGCCAGGAAAACACATATTAACAACACCTGGAAAGGGAGAGAAGTGGCGGGGTGGGGATCAGCTACCTTGCAGAGGAGGCTGGGCTGGAAAAGCACAGGCTTCCTGGTCCTCGAGATCATCCAGGAGGCTCCGGTCCAACCCCACCTGCAAGCTCATCCTGAAACCCCTACTCACCTTTGAGTGCATTCAGAGACCCTTGGAAGGGTCATCGAACCCAGAAGGCTGGCTCCTATCCCCAGAGTTTCTGATTCAGGAGTCTGGTAGGGCCTGGGAATCTGCATTTCTAGCAAGTTCTCAAGTGATTTTGCTAGGAACTGAGTGATTGGGAACCACAGGACACTGCTTAAATCCCCTGTACAAAACTCCCAGACTCTGCTTAGATTCCCTCTGGGTTTTCCTTAGAAATAATTCACTGGTGAGACAGACAGAGATAGCTTCAGGAATCCAAATGAAAAGCAGCTTGACAGCAGTAATCTGATGAACAAGACAAGATACAACTCACCATTTCATTTGATATAGGCTTTCAATATGAAACGTTAGCAAATGGATTATTATTTTAGGATTTAGGCTGGATGGAACAGTTCACCTCTCTGTCTCTCCTCCCCCATTAACTTTCCTACAGAAATGCTTTCCAATGAGACATCTCACTTTGGAAGGACCCTCGAGTATCCAAGGCTCTGCCTTTTCTAACCGACACAGGTCTGTGAGGCCTTAACTAGAGACTTCTGGTTCTCTTGGTATTCATCCCTACAACAGGTGGAACTGAAGAGGACCTGGATTCAAATCTCCTCCAGGTACAAAGTAAAGTCTCTAGTTCAAGCACTGAGGAAGAATCCAGAAGGCAGCACAAAAGTCCTAGGACTGATATCTGCAGAGGGCTTCAGTTTGGACTCAACCTCTGCCCACCCCACAACCTGACCACCAGACCCATGCAAGCACTAAACCCTGATTTCCCCTTCACAGGATGGGCACTTGACACCAGTGAACATGAAATCCTGCCATGTGTAGCAATATGGATGAACCTGGAGTCCATGTGACATGAAATGAGCCAGGGACATAAAGACAAATAATCAATGACCTCAGTCATATGTGGAATCTAAAAACACTGATCTCACAGATGCAGAGAGTAGATTAGTGGATACCAGGGAAAGGGAAGGAAAGGGTTGGGAAACCACACTCAGTGGGTCCACAGTTTTATTTTAATTAAAATAAAAAAACAAAAACTCATGCTGTCAAATAAAAAAAAAATCCAGACTTAGTAAGAAGAGGTGTTGTGCAGAGTTATTACAGTGGGAAAATTGCACATCACAATAGAACAAATGCTGTGTCTGTGAGGTTGGTGAGTGTGTCAAGATGACACAATGAGAGATTATTTTTGTTAATTTGTATTAATTATATATCTTAATGAGGTTCCGTGTGATATTTTCATGTGTGCATTCAACGTGCGCTGATCAAATCCAGCTTCCCTCAATCCACCCTTCCCCCTACCACACCCTTCCCAACTCTTCCCAATTTCCAGTAACTATTACCCTACACTACAGTCAACTCTTTAGCTTTCACATATAAGAGAGAACATTAAATATCTGACTATTTGCATCTGACATATTTACTTAACATAAAATCTTTAAATTTTTGCTGCAAGTGATAATACGTCATCCTTTGTTAATGCTGAATAACATTCCAGTGTGTGCATAGATATATACATATGTGTGTACATGTATAACATATGTATACGTACCCTGATCAGTGATATCGGCTTAGCCATTCCATTTAGAAGGGCTACCATAAAAAGTGACAAATTCTGGTGAAGAGAGGAGTAAAGGGAACTCAAATACTGTTGGCAGGAATGCAAATTATTCCAACTGTTATGGAGAATAGTATGGAGTTTCCTCAAAAAACTAAACATAGATCCACCATGTGATCCAGCATTCCTACTTCTGACAATATAGCCAAAGAAAGCGAAATGAACATACTGCAGAGAGACCTGTAGACTTGTGTTCACTGAGGATTTTTTTAATATAGAGGAGTAAGTGAGAACTTGGGGTGGAGTGAGGTGTGTTTTGGTTGAAACTGAGCGTCTCAACCAGTCGGAATGTTTACTCTGAGGCCAGACTTTCCCAGGAGAAGCTGTAAGAAGACCCTGTGCACTGGCTTAGGCTGGAAGGGCCGAAGCCCTGTGCCCAGTGACCTGAAGGAGGAGAGACACTTCACCACATCTTTCTCCTTGATTGGTGAGGACAAGCAGTTTGGGAGTTCCACCATTTATGAGACAAAGAAAGGAGGGATTTGGAGCTTTTGTGTGAAGCCTTGTCACAGTAAAATGGGTCACTGGTGACTCTTAGCTAAGGCTTGAGAAAAGTTGTTCCTTGCAGACTTATTTTAGAATACAGAAGGATAGAGTGATTCGACCATTAGGTAACATTCAGCCTGGCTACTGTCTACCTTTCTCATAGGCCTGAGGGGAAAGCAGAGTGAAGAGATCTTTATGTGGGAGCTCCCACAGCCCCGGGCCAGAGCAGGAACCAGTACCTCCTCCTAACTTCCCCTACCGTGCATTTTGTGCATTCCCTGGACAGCACCCTCCTGTCTGCCTGTCACACAGAGAAGCTCCACCCCCTCCTCATTTGTAGACTAAGTTCTGGGTCAGATTTTAATTGATAAAAGTCTTACAACTAAGTCAAGAGAAAGATAGAGAGAAATTCAAAATCCCAAAATCTACCACTGGGTCTTTCCAGCTCTTATACTCAAGGATTCTCTGAAAGTAATGAGAGAGACCTCTAAGCCACACCAGGCTGGTGGTGTAGATGATCAACCAATGGCAACAAGTTTCACACTCTTTAAGCAGGTTCTCTGGATACCAGTGCCTGCCAGTGCCTTACAGGGGTCAAGGTGGAGAAAGTCTGCTAGAAATATCAACCTCCAGGCAGCTTCAGAGCTGGAGCCCAGCTGTACCTGCCTTCTAAGCCTGGATAGTCCCTCTGCCATGGGGCGGGCCTTGAGGCATCTGCGTTATTCCTTCCTGTGCCAATTTTGCCCAGCCTGGGGTCTCTGGGCCCTCCAGGCCACTTTCATATTTCCCCTTTCTCATCTTCCTTCCTTTCTCCTTCCCTTCCTTTCTTCCTTCCTCTCTCCCCCCCTCCTGCCCTGCCTTCCTTCCCTCATTCTTCTTCTCCTCCTTTCTTCTCTTCCTTCTCCTTCTCCTTCTCTCTCTCTCTCTCTCTCTCTCTCTCTCCTTCTTTTCTTTCCCCCAGAAACTAAAGTGTTCTTTCCTCAGTCCTGTCACCCTGGCAGAAAAGGGATTACCCTAACACATCCAGATATCTGTCACAAGCTAGCCTCTGGAGACAGAGACCCAGGTCTCACCCTTCTTTCTCAATTCTACACACATCTATGCCTCTTTGGTGCTGTGACAGAACAAGGACATTGTGATCACACTGGCAGGGCTGTCACTCTGCACGAACAATAGACCACCCATACCTTATGTGTCTTACCAGTAACTGAGGCTCATGAATAGAACTAGGCCATTGTCACTCCATAATGCAGATTAGGCGAACATGTTTTTGTCAAAATAACCTACAATGAACAAGTAAGTGCTTGTTCATCAGAAGGGTGATGCCCCCCTCTGATAGGAAGAACCTCACTTCCTGCAGCACAGGACACCAGCGACAGCCAGAGCAGCTCTCATCTGCTGGCCCGGTGCTGCTCGGAGATGCCCACACTGAGAGCCTGCTCCTCTACCCCTGGTCGGCTGGCGGTTTTAGGAGTGTGACTAAAACCTCTTGAGAGCCAGAGCAGAAAAAGGAAGGACAAGATGACCCTGTTGAAAAGTCACAGATCAAAGCAGAGTATAGCAAGCGCCTCTGGAGATGCAGCGGAGAGCAGCGTCCAGGTGCTGTGCTGCCCACAATCCGCTGAAAGGCGGCGCCCCTGACTGCACCTGGCTGGATGCGGGGGCACAGCCACTCTCACAGTGGAGTGGGTTACATGACAGATGAGAGGATGGGAATGAAAACAGGGCAAGGTATTGTAAGTTAAAAATCTCATCCGGACGGCGGTAGGTGCCTGCAATCCCAGCACCTGCGAGGTTGAAACAGAACTGTGACAAGGGGGAACCCAGCCTAGGCAATTTAATCATTTAGCCAGACCCTGTCTCAGAATAAAAACTGACAAAGGAATTTATGCAGCAGCTCCCTTACTTATTGGTGAAGGGTTCTGCTCCTGGGGCATCCTATGGAATTAAACATAAAATCATGGAGTGCTGGAACAAATTTAGCAGACACATTAGAGTTATTTGGCAAAGACTGTAAAGAAATCACCCTTAAAATCCTCTGATGAGCAATTATGAACCGCTTCGAAACAAAAGAAAGGTAGAAGTGTTCACCAAATAAATAGAACATGTGAAGAAGAAGAACCAAGTGGTTATTTTAAATTGAAAAGTGTAATCACTGAAATTGAAAAGCTCAATGGACAAGTTCACAGCAAACTGAAGGAGACAGAGCAGAGAACAAATGAGTGCAAAACAGAATAATAGAAATTACTTAGGATACGCAACAAAGAAAAATTTCTTAAAAGAAATAAAAGATACCCTCAGTGATAGGTTCAATTATATTTTAAGACATGGGGTGGGGAGGAAAAATGACAAGAATAGAGCTTCTGCAAATGGGAAGGGAGTTGACAGAAAGAGAAGAGAAGGAGGGGAAGGATAGGAAATGAGAACAGAAAACAAGAGTGAGAAAAGAATTCAGATGTGTTAGGTGTTGGGTGCATCAACTCCCTCAATAAGTGAGATTGTTACGTATGGCAAACAAGGACTAATAAAAACATAAATACATTTTTAAAAATGCAACATTCATGGCATCAGGGTTTTGGAAGAATAAAAGAAAGAAGGCAGTGTTGACAAGGTATTTAAAGAAATAATCATTAAAAACTGCATGCATTGCAAACACGTACTTCAAGTTTAAAAACAATTATAACAAGTATAATATATACAAAACTTCACATAACTAGTAAAAGACATAATTCTGCATATTCAAAAACCTAATTGGAGCTTAGATAAGATAATTCAAAAGAAACTCACACTGATAAATACCATGGTCAAACTTCAAAAAGGAGTCCAAGATCAATGGCATGGGAAAAAAAAATTCTGATGATAGTAAATTTTTCATTCAAAACTATAGTGACAAAAACAAAAATATGGTACATTTTTCAAAAGCCTAATAAAATGAACTGTTGACCCGGAACCTTGTACCCAACAAAAACATTTGGAAATGAGAAAATCAATGTATTTTCAGAAGAGAAAACTAAAAAAAGTTGTCATAGCATACCTATCCTGAAAGAATGACTAAAAAACAGTCTCTAAATGGAAAAGAAAAAAATAATAAATCTTGGAATACAAGAAGGAAGAAAGACCATGGTAAACAAAAATAAGAATAAATGCAATAGGCTTTCATTCTCTTGAGTTTTTCTATGTTTGACTATTGAAGCAAAAATTGTAACACTGTAATGTAGTTCTAACTGTGTGTCCAGTGACGATTTCAGCATTATAATTTGGGAAGAAATAAAGAGAGGTAAAAAGAGATACCTTTATATACTTCTCCAGAAATGTTATAATGCCAAGTACTGGTAAAATGTGAAAAGCAAGCTTATATAATATAATACCCAGAGCAAGCATTAAAAAACTCCTGTCTAGATGTACCTCAGAAACACTGTACAAATCAAAATGGAATTGTAAAAAATATTGAAGTAAATCATGGAAAGTTGGAGAAAAAAATAGAATAAGTAAAAAAATAATGATAGCTTTAACCTTGAACTATCAACAATTTCATTCAGTGGGAGTGGTCTACATTTATTAATTAAGATAAAATTGACAAAATAGATTAAAAATATAATTATGTTGTCTGTATGCAATACTCCAAATATAGTGATATGGGCAAGTGGGAAGCAAATTAATTTTAAAAAGATATATGTAAACCTATTCATGATGAAATTAAATGAATAGAGGAAGTGTCATAGTAATACCATATAATGTACGATTCAGACCACCAGAAATCATCAGATGCAAAAAAGGATATGATGTGACAGTAAAAGGGTCAATCTACCAAGAAGAAAGCATCCAAATGTGTGGGAAACAAACAATAGAGATGATAATATGTGATGTGAAAACTGATAGACATGAAAGGGAAAATAAACCAATCCACAATTAGAGTTGGGCCCTTCAACATTTTTTTTTTGTAGTAAATGAAATGGCACCTGTCTGTTTGGTTCAAGCCTACAATCCCAGCACTCTAGGAGGTTGGAAGCAGGAAGATTGCAAGTTCCAGCCCAGCTTGGGTCACTTACCAACTTAGCTAGACCTTGTTTCAAAATAAAAACTTGGAAAGGGCTAGGTTGTAACTCAGTGGAAAGTTGACTGAGTTCAATTTCCAGTATTGCATTTAAAAAAAATATTGAAATAAAAAATGAAGTAAACTTTTTCAAGGGTTCAAAAGCTTCAAAATTCCTATCAAACTATAGTATTTAATCAGTATTTATAGCTAAGTTCACCCAAAGACAGTAGAACAAACATTAAACTAACTATAGAACATATACCAAGGAAGAATACTATTTGGACCAAAAAACAAACCTCAAAATATTTAAAAGAATTAAAGCTTTTCTAGGAATTGTTTTGTTTTGTCTTGCTTTGTTTTATTTTTCCCTCTAATACAGAAAGGATAGATATACATGTAGAGACTCATGCATGTGTAGAGCTTATGAACAGTTTATGAGAACCAATTATATAATGCATGATGAAATGAACAAATACTTTGAAGAAAAAGAGACACTACAGTACCCAGTACTGATTCTGTAATGTCATGATGTGAAATCCAGCAATACTATCATTCTTTGTTCAAAGTGATTTTAGCTTGTTTTGGTTTGTTTAAGTTCAACACACATGAAGGTATGGACAGCTGTTTTGAACAGAACAAGAGACACTATGACAGCCATTCTTGGCTTCCCTATTGTCTGGTCTTGAAGACCTGAAACGCCTTCCTCGTCCTGTTCAGATCAGTTCGATACTATGTTGTTTCATGTGAATTCCCTGTATGTGACAATATGGAAAACTATTTGGAAGAAAACAAGAGTCAATATGATAGAGAGTGAATATCTCAAATTGTCTAGCTTTGAAATTTATGTCTCTTACATTGCTTTCTTGTGACCCGCTTTGTTCTATTTTGTTGTATTTAATTTTACCCTTTTGATATAATTGCATGTATGTTTAAGTGTTTCAAACAGATGACCATATTACTGTTTTTGTTAGATTGTGGAGCAGAACTGTTAACAGTTTCTGTTTGAATGTCTACTTTGCATGTTTTAATTTTGTAATTTGAACAACTATTTCCAAGATGTCAGTATGTAATTTATCAAGTAATGATTTCTTAGTGGTTTTTTTTTGGTTCTTTTCCTTTTTTCCTTGGAATTCTGTATTGTTACTACCCTTTATTCTGTTTTGTTTTGTTTGAGTTTTTTTTTTTCTTTAAATAAAATTTAAGAAAAAGAATTAAAATCATACGGGATGAATTATTTAACCTCAATGTAATTAAACTAGAAAATCAGCCAGAGAAAATTAACTGAAAATCTTCAAAAACATGGAAACTAAACAACATACTTCTTCTTTTTTTTTTTTTAAATGGGTACCGGGGATCAAACTCACAACCACGCACTTGCAAGGCAGGCACTTATGCCTCTGAGCTAAATCCCCAGCCCCCAACATACTTCTTAATAATTCAAGATTCAAAGAAGATTTCTCAAAGGACATAGAAACACATTAAACCAAATGAAAATGGAAATACAAGCTGTATTTCCGAATTTGTGAGACACATAGAAGGCAAAGCTGAAAGGAAAAATAATAGCATTTACTTCACATTCTTTAGAAAGAGCAAAAGTCTAAAACCAATAACATAAGCTCCCATCTCAAGAACTTAGGAAAATAATTTTTTTATAATTTTATTTAAAGAGAAAAATACAAAACAAAATAAAACAGAATAAAGGATAGCGACAATACAGTATTCCAAGGAAAAAAGGAAAAGTACAACAACAATAAATCCTGAGAAATTATTACTTGGCTAATTACATACTGACTTCTTGGAAATAGTTGTTCAAATTACAAAGTTAAAACATGTAAAGTAGACATTCAAACAGTGAGACTGTTAACAGTTCTGCTCCACGATCTGACAAAAACAGCAATATGGTCATCCATCTTACCCACTCAAATATACATGCAATTATATCAATAGGGAAAATTAAACACAAGAAAACAGAGCAAAGTGGATCACAAGAAAGCAATGTAAGACATAAATTTTAAAGCTAGACAATTGGAGATATTCACTCTCTATCATATTGACTCTTGTTTTCTTCCAAATAATTGTCCATATTGTCCAATTGTCCAATTGTCCAATTGGACAATAATTGTCCAATTGTCCTATTGTCCTATTGTCACATATAGGGAATTCACATGAAACAACCTAGTATGGAATTGATCTGAGCAGGATGAGGAGGGCATTACAGGTCTTCAAGACCAGACATTAGGGAAGCCATGAATGGCTGTCTTAGTGTCTCTCATTCTTCTCAAAACAGCTGTCCATACCTTAATGTGTGTTGAACTTAAACAAGGCAAAGCAAGCTAAGGAAAATACTATTGTAATATTGTAATAAACTCAATGCTGAGGCAGTAGGATCATGAGTTTGAAGCCAGCATGGGCAAATTAGTGATTTACCCAGATACCATCTCAAACCTAAAAATAAAATTTAAAAAATGCCTGGAGATGTAGCTCAGTACAAAAGCTTAGCTTGGCATTGGGTTTAATTTCCAATGCCAAGCCAAGAAAAGGAAAGGAAAGGAAGAAAAAGAAAAGGAGAGGAGGAGTGGGGGAAGTAAGGAGAAGAAAAGCAAGTAAAAACAAGAAAATCAGGGGGAGAGAAAAGCAAATCAATAAAATGAAAAACAAAAGAATAATAGAGAAAAACAATGAACAAATAACTGCTTCTTTGAAAAGATCAGTGACATTTATAAAATTTCTAACAAGACCGATAAAAGTGAGAAAATACACATTACTTTTATAGATTTACCAGTTACTAATGAAACAGTAGCTATTACCATGGAAACTGCAGATATCGAAAGGGTAATGAAGGAACTTACTATAAAGAACACTAAACCTATTAATTCAATAGCATAGGAAACAGATCAATCCCCCCCAAAATATGAACTACCACAATTCATCTACTGAGAAATAGATAATTTGAATATAACCATTACAATATTAATTTATATACTGAGAAATAGATAATTTGAATATAGCCATTACAATATTAATTTATATTTTTGTATCCACAATTTCACTGGAAAATTTTACTCAACATTTAAAGAAGGATTAATACCAATTCTACAATATTTCTTCCAGAAAATGGAGGGGGGAATCCCTTCCAGATGATTTTGTGAAACTAACATTACTCTAATATTTAAAAAAAAGGGCAGCACTAAAAAAGAAAACAATAGTCCAATGTTCATCATGAATATAGACACCAAGATTCTTATCTAGGTATCAGCAAATAGAATTCAGAAATACATATATTTAATTTCAGGGATAGTAGACTGGTTAAATATTCAGAAATTAATCAAGATAAATGCTGATATTAAGAAGCTCAAAAAGAAAAATTTCACAACTATATCAATTATTACAGAAAAAATTTAATAAAATTTATCACTCATTAATGGTTAAAATCCTCAGAAAAGTAGGAATAAAGAAATTTTCAACCTTACTAAGGGCATGCATCAAAAACCTACAATCAAGACTACTCACCACTAATTAATGGTTAAAGTCTGAATGTTTTCCACCTAAGATCAGAAACAAAATGCACATTCCTGCTCTCCTCACTCACTCACATAATGCTGGACCCTAGATGGGGTTACACATGTTAAAGGATAATAGAGTTGGACAGGAACTGTCCCTATTTGCAGTGAAATGTTTACAGAGAAAGTTCCAAGAAATCTAAAGAGAAAAAAATGTCTAACATATGATGAATGATGCTCGCTTCAGTAGCACATATATTAAAATCAGAACTATATAGAGAAGATTAGCATGGCCCCTGTGCAAGGATGATGTGCAAATTTGTGAAGCATTCCATATTTTTCAAAGCAACATGAAATAACAATACAGCAGCTTCAGGATGATGCCAAGAGAAATAATGTAAGACTAATAGGCATCAATGAAGATGCAGAGGTCAATGTAAATGACATAGGTAAACTACTCAGAGAAGTAATAGAAGCAAATTTCCTAAACATAGGGAAAAAGTCTGATATACAGGTAAGTGTGGCACATAGAATGCCAAACAATCACAGCCAACATAAATCTACACCCAGACATATAATAATTAGAATCACAGACATACAACATAAAAACAGAATGCTAAAAACTGTTAGAGAAAAGACACAACTCACCTATCAAGGAAAACCCATTAGAATAATGGCAGACTTTCCAGTGAAAACCTTCAAGTTAAGACGAGCTTGGAGCGAAGTATTTCAATCACTGAAAGAAAACAACTTTCAACCCAGACTGATGTACCCAGCAAAACTGTCTTTCAAATATAATAGAGAAACAAGATACTTCCATGACAAAGAACAACTGAAGAAATTCATGTCCACCAAATCAATACCAGAAATAGTTTGAAAGACATACTAGATAGAGACAAAAATGACCATAATCTCCAGAACAATAGCAGAAAGACACCACGAGGCAGGGCAAGCAATTAAGCAAGGGGGAAAAGCAGAAAACAACAGAAACATAATATGGCAAAGTTGAGCCAGTACATATCAGTTATATACATAAATGTAAATGGCCTCAATTCACCTATCAAAAGAAACAAGTTCACAAAATGGATCAAGAAACAGGATCTCAAAATATGCTGTATACAAGAAACACATCTGACTCAAAAGGAAACTCATAGACTAAAACTCAAAGGTTGGAAAATAATATTCTATGCAACAGGAACCCAGAAAAAAGCAGGGGTAGCTGTTCTGTTTGCAGACAATGTGACTTCAAACCTAAAATGATTAGAAGAGATAAAGAAGGTCACTACATACTTGTTAGTGGAAAACTTCAAGAAGAAGAACTAAAAATACTAAATATATATGCACCAAATACAGGAGCACCCAACTATATAAGACAATTACTAATGGATATGAAAAATCAAATACACAAGAACACAACTGTAAAAAGAGAGCTTAACACTGCACTGTCACAAAGAGATAGATCAACTAGACAATATCAGGTACTGAAGTCAAAAACGTGATTAAAAACTTACCAACAAAGAAAAGCCCAGGTCCTGATGGATTCACGGCTGAATTCAATAAGAAATTTTGAGAAAATTTAATGCCAATACTCCTTAAACACTTCAATGAAATTGAAAGAGAAGCAGTCCTCCTTAACTCATCCTTGGAGGCAAGTATCACTCTGATACCAAAACCAGAAAAAGACCTAACCAAAAAGGAGAACTATAGGCCAATCACTAATGAACATTGATGCAAAGATTCTCAATAAAATACTGGCTAATAGAATGCAGCACATCATCAAGAAGATTATACACCACAACCAAGTGGGATTTATTCCAGGAATGCAGGGATGGTTTAACATATGCAAATCAATAAATGTAATACACCTATCAACAGAGCAAAAAAATAAAAATCACATGATCATCTCAATAGATGCAGAAAAAGCTTTGGATAAGGTCCAACACCTGTTCATGATAAAAGCCCTACAGAAACTCAGAATAGAGTTTAATCTTAATCTTATAAAGGTGATCTATGACAATCCAAATGCCAACATTACACTAAAGGGACAAAACTGAAAGCCTTCACTCTAAAATCAGGAACAAGACAAGGATATCCACTATCACCATTCCTATTAAATATAGTTCTGGAAATATTAGCCAGAGCAATCAGACAAGAGAGAAAAATAAAAGGAATAAAGATAGGAAGGGAAGAAGTTAAATTATCATTTACCAATGACATGATACTTTATATAGAAGACCCAAAAAACTCCATTAAAAGACTACTAGAGGTAATAAACAAATTCAGCAGCATAGCTGGATACAAAGTCAGCACTCAAACATCAATAGCATTCCTGTACACAAACAAAAAACTCACTGAGAGAGAAATATGGAAATATTGCCTTTCACAATAGCACCTAAAAAAATGAAATATCTAGGAATCAAGGTAACCAAGAATGTAAAAGACCTATATGCTGAAAATTATGCTACTCTAAAAAAGGAGATTGAAGAGGATATTAGAAAATGGAAGGATATTCCTTGCTTTTGCTTAGGAAGATCCAACATTGTGAATATGGCCATATTCCCAAAACTGTTATACAGATTTAATGCAATCCCAATCAAAATAGCACTAACATATGTTACAGAAGTAGAGAAAACACTTCTAAAATTCATTTGGAAACAGAAGATACATAGAATAGCACAGGTGATTCTGGACAACAAAGGCAAAGCAGGAGGCATCTCAATTCCTGACTTGAAACTATACTACAAAGCCACAGTGATTAAAAAAACAAAACAAAACATGATATTAGCAAAGAAATAGCCCTGAAGACCAATGGAACAGATTAGAAGATGCAAACACAGCTACAAAGACACTCAGCCACCTTATTTTTGACAAAGGGGCTAAACATGTTCACTGGAAGGATAGCCTCTTTAATAAATGGTGTTGGAAAAATTGGCTTTCCACATGCCAAAGACTGAAACTAGACCCATGCCTGTCACTATACACTAAACTAAAGTCAAAATGGATCAAAGATCTAAATATTAAAACAAACACTAAATCTATTGGAAGACAAGGTAGGTAAGAAACTTGGAGACATAGGGGTATGCAGAAAATTTATGAACAAAATGCCAACTGCACGGGAAATACTTAAAAGAATCAACAACTGGGATCTCATATTATTAAAAAGTTTTTGTACTTCAAAAGAAATCACCAACAAAGTGAACATAAAACCCACAGAATGGGAAAGAATTATAGCTGACAATCCCTCAGACAAAGGACTTATATCAAGAACATATAAAGAACTGAAAAACATCAAGCTCCCCAAATTCAGAGACCCTTTCCAAAAATGGGCATCTGAGATGAGCACACAGTTCTCAGATGAAGATATACAAATGGCAAATAAATACATGAGGAAATCTTCACCATCACTGATCATTTGAGAAACACAAATTAAAACAGCACTGAGATTTCATTTCACTCCAGAAAGAATGGCTGCTACCAAGAAATCAATTGATGATAAATGTTGGCGAGACTGTGGGGAAAAAGGAACACTGCTCCACTGTTGGTGGGAGTGCATACTGGTACAGCCACTGTGGAAATCAATATGGAGATTACTGAAAAAACTAGGATTGGAAGTTCCATTCAATCCAGCTGTTCCCCTCCTGGGCATTTTCCCAGAAAAACTGAAAAGTCTTGTCACAGTGATATATGTGCACCCATGTTTATAGCAGCACAATTTGTAATAGCTAAATCTTGGAAACAACCAAAATGCCCATCAGCTGCAGAGTGGATGAAAAAGATGTGGTATTTTTATACAATGGAATATTACTCAGCTATAAAAAGGATGATCTTGAGGCCTTTATAGGTAAATGGAGGCAACTTGAGACTATCCTCATGAGTGAAATAAATAAGACCCACATTTGTAAATATCACATTGTCTCTCTAGTGTAAAAAAATAATAAAAAAACTGAAAGAGTAATAAGATCCAAAATATGTAATAGAAATTGTAAAAGTGAAATGGAGGGAAAGGGCTCTAAAGGATATAACTATATATATGCTTAAGTGCGTAAGATAGGTGACCATATTACTAAGTTTTCATTAGATCATTGAACAGAATGGTTTGCACTGTGAATGTTTGAGTATCTGTCCACCTTTGATCCTTTGATTTTGTAACTCAAACAGCTATTATTAAGAGAACAATATGTAACTCACCAACTAGTAATTTCTTAGTGTTAATATTTTCTTCAAAACTATATAATACCTCTACCCATTTTTCTATTTTGTTTTGTTTTTTCTTTCTTTTTTTCCTTTAAATAAAAAAATAATGAATAAACTCAACAAGTTTGCAGGATACAAAAAATTATATAAAAATAAATTTTATTTCTAAGTTTCTATGATACTCATGGAGACACCACAATTAAAAGTACAATAATTAAACATGTAGATTTAAGTATAACAAAGCATGCATGGAGCTGTATGCTGAAAATTAAAATATGTTGAAAGAAATAAGATGTTGAAATATATAAAAAACATATTGTGTTTATGGATTAGAAGGATCATTATAATACAGATGTTATTTTTTTCCAAATTGGTCCATTGTATAGCACTATTTGTATTGAAATCTCAGAATTTTTATAGATATAGATAAGATTATTCTAAAATTATATGAAGTGCAGAAGAACTAAAACATTTTGAAAAAGATTATTGTGGGAGAAATCAATCTACCTGATTTCAAGACATATTATATTGCTATAACAATCAGACTAATATTAGTGGAGAGATCACACATAGACTAATGTTACAGGAGAGAACTAAGGAAAAGACACATGAAAATATGCCTAACTAATGTTAAAAGGTGATTCAGTAGAATACACACAACCTTTGACACTGGTACTTAAACAATTTGGCCTCCATGAGCACAAATATACAAACAAACAAACCTTCACCTAAATCTCACACCTAATACAGATGTTAACTCAAAATGGATTACAGACTTAAATACAAATTCTGTAGAAAAACAAGAAAAACTTGGGAACCCATAGCTCAGCATAGAGCTCTTACACTTGACACCTAAATCATGTTCCATCAACTGTATTTCACCAAAAGTAAAAATTTGAGGGTTGGAAACATAACCCAAGACCCTGATTCAACCTCTAGCACCAAAAGAATAAAATGAATAAAATTTTGAACTATGGAAACTGCCACTAGGAAAGCAAAAAGACAAAAAACTGAGAGAGAATCATTGTACATCACATAAATAGCACAGAACTCACACTGAGAAGTGATAATAAAAATTTTCAGATAAAATAGTCAAACCATGAAAAATGACTAAATCTTGAAAATCATAAAATTTGCTCTATAAACTTTTGCCCTCTCTTCAGCTCAGTGCTATCCTTGAAGAATGGCAGTCTCACAGTCACAATCCTGGTACCTGTGACTACAAACTATTAGAAAAAGAAGTGGATGCAGCATTTTAAAAAGTCCATTCATGGAAAGTGTCACAATTTGACCTGTGTGGCAGCAGTCTGGATTGCAAGAAGAAAATAATCAGCAGCCTCCATCTTTGACATGGTGATGTGAGGAGCTCCTATACCTTTCCCCAGAAAAACTAGTAAAAGATACAACTATTTAAATTGTCACTAAAAGACTGTACAGCAAATGAAGAAATAAGCACTTGAGAAAATCTACTAAAACTTAGTAAGAACTTGAATGTGCTTGAACCAGGACTGCTCCTTCTCTTCCTATCCCCAAATCAGCTAGATGAGTACTAATTGGTAGCCTAAATCACAAGGTCCCTTTTCCCTCAAGGCTCCAGCAGGCAGCCTATCTTCCTGGAAAGGGCAACTAATCAGTACCTATCGTCCTCTCTAGCTGTAGTAACGCCTGTACTCCATGCATTACTGAGGCTCCATTCTAGGTGAGAGTGGCTGAGGAGTGGTGGGCTCCCTTTATCCATTCAGCCCCAAAGGCTGGAAGAGGAGCTCTATCTTGGGTGAGTGCTGTTGAGAATATTCAGGCCCCAGTTTCCCTGGCCATTGCTTTCTCAATGCCAGGTGGAAGCTGAGGAGACCTCAAGCTGCTGTCTCCCCTCCACTCAGCACTTAGCATCTAAAGTGGGAGGACTCAATTGTCTGAGACTCCAGAGATTTGCCTGGGAAATAAGGACATAATCCAGAGGCTTTGAATCTCTTTAATATTTAAATTCCTAAAAGAACTGACTTCATTTGCAAAAGAGTAAAGAAGCTCAAGCCAAAGGGTACACTAAAAATCAATGGGCGTTGTGGTGAAAGACAACTGGGAGGATACTGAAGATACTGGCTCAACTGTCATTTGCCTGCTTGACAGAAGAGAACTGAGGAAGGAGGCAGATGAGAAACCCTTGTGGGGTCATTTCTGTTTATCCTAGGTCATCAAAATCTCTGATTTCAGAAGTTATCCTTTCAAAGGAGACCAAAACTGAATTGATGTATCTCTAGAGCATTTATTCCTAGGACACTGGGGAAAATAATGGAGCAATTAACCAACATTATTGGGACTTAAAATCTGAATGTGTTTAGGAAACAACCAAGGGAAGTCTGCTAAGGCCATTGGCATCTCAGTGTCTCCTTGAGAGTACTCAAAACTACACTTTACAGAGAGCAAATCCAAAGCTTCACACTTTGGGAAAGAAAGAGGCGGCACTGAAATAATCTACTTAGTCATTAAACAGATAAAAAAATAAAAAATAAAAAATAAAAAAACAGCACATACTTCAGAGAAAGGGATTAGCAAATAAATTTGCTATAATATATTCAATATGCAATCTAAAATTTCTAGTTTCCAACAAGAAATTATAAAACATGCAAAGAAATAAAAATATATCACACTTACACTGGGAGAAAAAAAGCAGGCAACAAAATCTTTCTTTGAATGACAAGCTGTGAGATTTAAAAGATCAAGACTTCAAAGTAAGCATTATAAATATATTCCAAGGACTGAGAGGAACTATGATTAAAGAAGGAAAAGAATGTGTGATACTAATGTTGATGCAAATTTAAAATAACAATAATGTGAATAAGAAGTATAGAAAAGTCAACTAGATCCTGAAATTGGAAAGTATAATAACTGAAATTAAAAAAAATCACTAGAAGAGCTCAGAAATAGATTTGAATTGGCATAAGAAAGAAGATAGATGGCAGATTATGCAATATGAAAAAAAGAATGAAGAAAAATGAAGAGCCTCAGAGAAACATGAAACATTATGTAGATGAACACACATGCAATGGGTGTGTGTGAAACAGAATACTGAAAAATATTAATCTATGCTTAAAAGTAAGATCAAGAAGTATAAAATCAGTATCACAGTTAATCTTAATCAGAAAGCATGGAAGACGAAGGGAGGGAGATAACGTAATTATTGAAAGAAATAGATGAGGGTGAAGAGACAAGATGGCGGACTGGTAGGTAGCAGGAGAGAGACCCTCTCTGAGAGAGACAGCTCAAATGCCAGAATAAAACACCCTGGAGAGACTCAAACAGAGAGAGATAGACTCTCACAACACAGAAAGAAACTAAAGTTCAAAAACCCACTCGAATAAGAGGTCCTGGGGCTACTATTAGTGAAGATAAGATCGGCGAGCACGGCACCCGCCTCGAGACGCCTGAATTCCGCCTGACCTGAACAAGTGATCCGCACCAAAGCGACTGGCTTGAGCCACCGGAGCCCGGAGCTGAACAGCCTGGCGTGCAGCTTGCAGGGACCAGCACTGCACACGACCCACCCAGAGGCACCGTGAATTCCCACCTCGCCGCACTGAAGTTGGAGGTCGGGCAGTCCAGCAGTTCTCTGGGACACGGTGAGTGATGAGAATAAGACCCTTCCACGGGAAAGGGGAAACCGACTGGACGACATGTTGGATTTGGGCAGGACAGCCCTAACTCCATAAGGAAGTGGCTTCAGCTGGTTATTCCCCTCGCCGAGCAGATTGGTGGAATCTGCTTGAATTAGGCCACGCCCCTGGCGGGGACCAAGTTACATCCCTGAGATCAGTGCACACTGACACAGTGAAGGCCTGCAAAGGTTGACTGGCCCACAAGGGAGGAGCTAGAGCACGCTGCCCGTGGGTGAACTCTAATCTCTGATAACCTATTGAAGAGGGCTAAAGCTCCTAGCCTGCGCCCTCTAGAGGAGCCTTAAACAACAAGAACAGGGTCTGGGAATTACACTGTATACTTGTATGGAAGGAACCAAAAACATGACGAAAGGGAGAAATAAGAAAACACTCCCAGCCCCCAACCCTGAGAACATCGATCCAGGAGCAGTGAAT
>PVJX010018485.1:0-36414 GCA_004027295.1 Dolichotis patagonum
CAAACCCACAAGGCCAAAGCCCATACCAAGCAGGTCTCCGGGAGATGGACAGCCTGGTGGGTGAGATCAAGGACAAAGTTGACCGCACAGCGAAAGAACACACATTCTTCTGGTTTACAGGTAAGGTAGTAAAAGCTACATTTACCAGCTCCAGTAATGGATAACCCTGCACATGCCCATAGAGAGCACAGCCTGACCCAGTGACCTTCTATATGGAATGGGGGCTGGCTTTGAACTTGGGCTTGAATGCTGAGTATGTGTCTATTGCGTGCTCTGAGACTGAGCCCTGGAACAGTTTATACCGACAGAGCACGCACCTTGCTGGCCCCATGCATGATTCAGGCTCTGTGGACATTGCTTTTAGTCACTAGTAAATTACTTTGACCTTGTGAGTTTGTGTGTCTCTTGTGCAATTCTGGGGTTTTCTCTTTAGTCTTCCTTCCTGCTCCCAAAGACATCCATTGCCATTGGTCACCAGACTACTGCTAGGGCTCAGTGGCCCTAGTAATTGAACAAGTGATTCCTTTAAGAGACCCACACAGGGATGGTGTGTCTCAAGTCCCTGTCTGGAACAAGGGCAGTGGTTTAAAATACTGATTTTGAATCAAGCTGAGACCCCGATTTGAATCTATACTCTACTATTGGGAGAGTTCTGTTAATCCCTAATCCTTTAAAAGTTGAACTTCTAGGAGAATCTGCTTCAGAGCATGTCGCACGATTATGAGATGCATGAAGTGCGTAATAGATGCTCAGTGTACAGCTCCTGGGTTGATGCTGATGGCAATGGTAATGGCATTGCTGAAGCTGTGTAACAACGGTAAAGGGTTATAAGGGCAGAGGTTCGGGATGGGGCCAGCTGGAGCAGGGAAAGCGCTCCTCTGAGAGCCTCGTAGAGTCAGACTCATGTCAAGGGAACTTCACAGCTAGGACTTGTGTTCGCCTTTACAAGTATTTCTTCTAACAGTACCCTGCCATGCACAGCGACATGGGGTTAGAAAGGGGGAGTTGGTGAAAGACGCCTCCAGCCTGGTGACAATTACATGTTTTGTTTTGTTTCCCCCTGATTTCTAGGAGACAATGGCCCATGGGCTCAGAAGTGTGAGCTGGCAGGCAGCGTGGGTCCTTTCATTGGATCATGGCAGACCCGTCAAGGTTAGAGACCTCACCTGGAGTTGGCAATCCCACTTGCAGGACCTGAGTCCTGGCTGGGTCATGGGATTTGCTCCAAGAGGGTTAACACATACCCTAGGCTTTAGGGCATCAGTGTGAGACAGGCACATAGTGGCTTCCCAGCCACCAGCTCTTAGCTGTCTTGGGGAGGAAGACACAAGTTGGGAGGGAAAGAAAGTGGACCATGCCTTTTGTCCTTTTCTCTGAGGACTCTTCCTGAGGACTACCCTTCACCTTGATAAGCCAACCCACAAACCTTCCAGTGAATATGCTTTGCTTTTATTTTTATCCTGCTACCCTTGCTGTCTGTCACCTCCCTCCCCTTCTCTCCCCATCCCTTCCTTTTCTCCTTCCCTTTCCCTTTTCATTTCTCTTTCCCTCGGACTAGGCCTCCTCTGCCGCCCAGCTTGCTGTTGAGGGATGGCCCCCAGATGTACCCAGATGGGAGGAGACACTGCCTTTCTTTATTAGTCTGGCAGGCTATTTGTGATTACCAAGAAACAGAATCGTTTGTTCCCAGGAGGAAAAGCTGATCATTTTTTCTTTTCAACTTCAGTGTGGTATCCTTTGTATCAGATCCCTTGAAAACTTTATAAGTGAGACGCTGAAAAACTGTGGTCATGCCTTGTGTCTGGAAATTTGAGTCAGGGTTCAGGAGAACTGGACCTTTCTATTACTTTCCAGGGCACTGAACCATTCTATTTCCTGGGATACTGGTGTTTGCCTCTCTGTTTATATTGATTCCTGTGGTTCCTTCAAGTTCCAGAATGCTATGTCCAATTTAGGATCAGCATTCTGTTCTGATGCCTAGAGATCTGGGTCAGAAGATGCTGGGGAGGATGGAGGTGAATGGGGATGTGTCTGATACCTGCAAGGAGGCATAGCTGGGAAGAATGCTGTGTAGCTGGGAGTGGTTTACTGCATGAGCTGGTTAGGGTTTCCTCTTTCCCTTCCTGGGACACTGTTGAGTCAGCCTGTCATCCTCAGTGCTCAATTACAAAGCCTAGAAGACTCAAGAGTCAGAGTCCTCCAGGGTTAACAGTTCAAAGGTATGAGAACCAAGGAAATGGGATCAAAGTCCATAAGAGACATCTTCATGGCAAACTCTCAGTTCCATAGGACGATAGTCTGCTGATCTCTTAAAAAGGACCTACCTTCTTTGTCTCTTTCCCCCTTGTGAGGCAGTTTTGACTTTAATTCTGGGATATGGACTGGGGCCCCATTCTTCAAAGAGAAAACTTCATGTAGTAAGAAATTCACTTTGGCAACCTCTATCTCATTTGCTTCTTTGCCCTTATAAGTATTTGCTGAAACCCTGTTATTTCTGTTCTATAGTAGTCAGATTTCCCAGTACAGGGCCACAATACCAAGCACCCTCAATTTAAAAGGCTCATGGTTTTTGGCTCATAGATTTCGTACATGGTATGAAGCCTCTAAGGCAGGAATATCATGGTGGAGGGGTGTGGTAGAGCTAAGATGCTTAGCTCGTGACACCCAGGAATCAAAGCATGGGAGCAGCAGCAGATGGGAAAGGGTGAAAGGACAGATATAGAACCCAAGTTACTCCTCCAAGACCTACCCAGACACACCCAGAAGTGTGCTCCACCAATCCCTTGAGTATCTCTCAAGCCAGTCAAGCTGACGCAATCAAATTTGTGTCACATCTCACCCCTCTTCAATTTAATACTTAAACTCATCTCCTTAGGTGATACTTGTCTTGGTGACTTGTTGTTGTTGCCGAGACAAAATATTTGATGCCCAAAATGAAGGCAGGAAAGGTTTATTTAGCTTACAGTTTTTGGAGGTTTCAGTCCAAGGCAGGGTGGCGCCAAGGCAGGGTGGTGTGGCTAAGGGGCAACTGTTCATGGTGTCCACAAGCAACAAGAGTGAAAGGGCAAAAAGGGAAATGCATGCTTCCCTCCCTCCCTTATATTGTCCCAGCTACCTACCCCTGGGTGCAGTCAGCACTAACATCACCAATCCCAGCACTAGACAACAAACCAATCACAAACGCTAGACTTAGCCGCCCCAGCAAGGGCCATTTCCCGTGACTGCATGAGGCTTTGGAGAGACATTTAAACAAACCACAACATACTTAATCCCCAAATAAACACCAAGTCATAATTTCACTTACCATGATACAAGCACAGCTGAAAACATAGTAATCCTTTCACCAAAGTTGGAACAATTTCAGCTATTTTCAAAAATCCAACTCAAAGTCACTTCTGAGACTCAAGACAAACTCTCAGCTATGAGTCCCTATAAAGGAAAAAACAAGCTATATAATCCTACAGTACAACTGCACAGAGTAAACATTCCCATCCCAAAAGAGGTTAGAGGATAGAAAAGAATTGAGCCAAAGTAAGACTCAAGGCCAGCAGGGTAGATGTTAAGTGCTGCACCTCCACGCCTGGCAAGCGGGGCATATGGGGGGGAGCTGTGAGTTCCAGAGGGCTTACATAACCTCTCTCTTGGGCTGGCTCCATTCACAGCCTCTAGATTTCTTCAGCAGTCATTCTACATTCATAGCATTTCCAAATAGCTGGATCTTTATGGATCTGTTATGATTCGTGTCTAGATGTTCCCCCAAAGCCTCATGTGGCCAGATGCAGGGTTTTTCAGGGGCAGCTGACTCTAGAGTGTGTGATGCTGGGATTAACGGTGTGTGATTACTAAATCAGTCCACTGATTGGTTTGGCACCACCCTAATCCTAGTAGCCTAAGTAAAGAATAAAAGGGGCGGAAAGAAGCTGTTAAAGTTCCTTGTTTGCTTTGCCACCTTCTGCTTGCTGTGAATGGTTTCTCCTCTGCAATGCCACCCTGCCTTGGAACCAGCTGCCTGTGGGTTGAAACCTCTACAAACTGAGCCACATAACCTTTTCCTGCCTTCATGCTGGCTGTTGGGCATTTTGTCTCAGCAACAAGAAAAGTGACTGTGACAGCTTTATGCACTGCCCGCTAAGGCTCCTCGCCTGGCCTCCCAGTCTTTGAAATCTACATGGAAGCCTCCCAGAACCCGCAGCTTTTGTCTTCTTCATGCCAGTAAAACTAGCATCACATAAATGGTGCCAAGGTCTGCTGTCAGTAGGAATAGTAGACCGTGATTACCATGATTACAGTGGCCTCTGAGTGCCTGGATTGCTGAGCATGGTGAAATTAACCCTGGGGAACCAGTTCCCTAGGGGGTCCTTTTTGAGTAGGGTCCCAAGGGCTCTCTTCTCACATGAAAGTTTTATACTTTTGCACCTTTGAACCTGTGATAGGTGGAGAACTGCTGATTTCTCAGATGCCCTCAAGGCATCTCTTTTTGGTCCTGTACAGTATCCTTGGTGTCTTTTTAACGGGGCTAATCTCTTCAGCAGACACTGGCCTTTATTTTACATGTGGTTCTTTTGGGGCCAACATTTAAACTTTAAAATTTTTTCTATCCTGCTTTTTGCCCTTGATTCTTACTATAAATCTGCCTAAAAGCAGCCAGAGGTACCCAAGCCATAGCCTAAATATTGCACTGTTTTGAAATTTCATCTTCCCAATCAGTTAGTCCATTGTACTTAATTTTAGGCTCCTACAAAAATCTCAGGACAAATGAAGACAAATTTTCTGCCAGAGTATAACACACATGGCCTCTGGTTCAATTCCAATGGAGTCCTTGTTCTCAACTAAAACCTCCCGTGCCTGGCCTTTGCTGTCTACATTTCTATCAGCATTTTGATCTTCTGAGCTCTGACTATAATCACCCATAAGGAGCTCTAAGGTTCCTCTAGTCTTCATCTCCAAACCTTTCTAAACTCCTCCTGTAAACTGTAACTCTAAACCTTCCAAAGGCCTCTAAACCACATGGTCAGAGACAATCACAGCTAAGACCCCACTTCTATGATCCCAGTTTTATGTATTAGTCATATTTCCCATTGTTGGGACACGGTACCCAATAATTCAAAAGAGGAGAAGTTTATTTGACTCATGGTTTCAGGGAATTCAATCCATAGTCAGTTGGCTCCAAGGCAAAGATATCTTGATGGGACAATGCTTAGTTTATGGTGGCTAGGAAGCAGAGAATGGAAACAGTATCACAGAAGAAGAGGCGAGGGACCAGATATAGTACTTAAGGTTACTCTTCCATAATCCTCATCAGGCATACCCAGGAGGTGCTCTGTCAGTTCGCTGAGGGTCCCCCAAGGCATTGTAGTTGACACAATAAAGCTTAACCACTACATCTTTCTACTGGTGGAACGTCAGCTGTGTACCAGCAAATATGCTCAGTGCTGGAGATTCAAAGATTAGTGAAGTCCCTGACCTAAAGGAATAATTGTCTAAAAAGTAGTTCTCAGACTATATTGTCCCCTGGGGGTCCTGCCAAAATGCAATTTATGACCCATGATTAACATTTGAAACTCTGGTTTGACACTGGAAATTCTCCATTTCTGTGACACTTCCAGGTCAGTAATGGTGAGTCTATGGCCCTTGTGGCTCAGCAGGCTGTTTATGGTCACTGAATGCTCCAAAAGGTTTGCCATCACTGTTCTAGGTGATGACAGTGTGGCTGGTCTAGAAACCATGTTTTGAAAATCTCCAGTTGATACCATCGTGCTATACTGTAGGGGTCCAGAGGCATCTAAATCTAGAACTTACAACTACAGATTGGTGGTTATCAAAGTATTGCCCCTAAACCAGCTAGTATGACCCAAGAACTTGTTAGTGATACAAATTCTTCCACTGGGGGATGGATCTCAGCAAACTATTTTAATGTCCCTTGGATGATTTTGCTAAAGGTTAAAATGAGAGAATTACCTGTTTGGAGTGATACTGTTTAATAAGTCAAACACCATGTATGTTATTTAAATTAAAGTTAACAAAAATTAAATTGAAGTTCAAGTTCTTGATCACACTAGCCACATCTCAAGGGCTTAGTAGGCACATATGGTTAGTTATTACCATACTGGAGAGTGCAAATACACTCTTCTTTGGTGCTTTGAGTTTTGAACAATGAGTACTGAACACCTGGCATTTTGCAGCGAGAGGATTCTGGGCAGAAGTAGAAACACCAAGAGGTAGAATCTACTCTCTGGAGCTGCCCATGTGTCTATGCCTTTGGAGGTTGTGATCAGGTAGAACAGAGTCTGGGCCAGTATTTGAAATTCTTTTAGGTGAATGATTTTGGTCATAATTTTAAAGAAATGTGGGCTCATGGACGGATTATAAGAAAGTGACGTCATTCAAATGTTAAAACTGAGGTGAAATTCACAACTCATAAAATAAACCACTTTAAGTCACACAATTCATGATGTTTAGCACAATCACATCATCCAATTACCCACTCTGTTGTGTCCCAAAACATTTTTATTACCCCTAAAAGTTAAACTCTTTCTCTCCATTCCCCAGCTCCTATTCATCATATCATTCAGATTTAAAAGCTACTTCTAAATCAGTGGGACTGAGAATAGGGAGAGAGGTCAGTACTAGATTCTTTTCCACGGAGCCAGAAATTTTCAGTGAGAGAAGCCAGCCACCAATGTTTCCAGGAATATCCTCACAATGAAAACATGCTAGGGTTGGAAAAGATGTCCACCATCTTTATCCCAGCCACCTCGTTGGTCGGATGAGGAAACTGAGCCCAAGGAGGATAGAAGGCTTACTTGGGCCAGCCAGTGATGGAGGAGGTCATTCGGGCTCATTCCTCAGTCCATGTGGCTGCTGTTACTCACACCTTTTCATACCCGAAGGCCTTCTCAGTCATCTGGAAAAACCTATCCTTCTTCTTTGAAACTCATGGTTGTCAAGGAAAATGTCGTTAGCCCCTGTGGGAGGCAGAATGGAAAGCTGGAAAGACCTAGTAACTTTGGACGCTGGGGCTGGGCTTGAATCTTGACTTGCTTGTTAGTCAATGGGAAGCTCCATTTCCTCAATCATCTCGTGAGGTGGGGGCACCTATCTCCATGGACTGTGGGGAGAATCAAGGGGTATGTTCCAGTCACGTGCTTGGCCTCTGCTACTGACTCCCATAAGATTCAGTTTCTTCATTTGTAGAGGAAACAAGCTAGATGCACCCCAGCGAGAGAAGAGAGATAAGCAGATTGGAAAGTGCCCTAAAATAGATGTTCTTGTAAAACTAAAATTATATATATGATGTTAAAGGTGTTCTGAGCTTGTGTCTTGGGACGCTGCTCTGAGCTAGCTGTCAGGCGTCTCTTGGTCACACTTTTCTGGGCAAGGTTTTCTGACCAGCTTTGTTTGGGGCACCGCACTTGCACTTATGGTGGAACTGGGGCTGGATACCATTCTTGTCTTTTCACAAGGGAGTCTGAACGTGAACTTGGCCTGAAAGGCAGTTGCTGCGAGGTGAACGCCTCCTCTTCCTCATACTCCAGACCAGCTTCCCGTCAGGTCAGTGATTCTGCAGACTCTTCCTCTGTGCCTGGAATTCTGCAGGGGCTCTGGGAGGCCTTTCTGTGCAGCCGGGCAGGAGCCAGGCTTTGTAGGTCGAGGGGCTGGGGTCTCTGTGGACCGCCTGTGTCTCCTCACCCCAGCCAGTCTCAAAAGCAGATGAAAGAGAGAAGATGGTCAATGTTTTCACAACGGAACAGGACAAACAGTACTGGGAGCTCCGCTTCGTTCTTCCCGAAGCGAGGCTGCTACGTCAGGCCACGCGCTGTCTTCCTGAACCCCCTGCCCCCCCCGCAGTCTCCCTCTTCTTTCCTTTCCTTTCCTGGCCAAGCCGTCCAGCTCAGCTGATGAGATGAGACAGCGTCTCCTGAAGTCATCTTTTCACCCCGTGCGTGCGTGGGGAATGAGATTGCTCCACTTGGGCTGGCTCGTGCTCTGAAGAGACCCAGAATGGGGGGCCGGGTAGGGAAGACAAAGTCCAGCACCCCTGCCTTCGCCCTAAGAGAAAGGGCTTGATTTCGAGCCCCCATTACCACGTCCTCCCCAGCAGGCTCTGGGGCTCTAGCCCCCAGCCCCTGCCCCTCCTGCTCGGCTCTGGACCTCTTTCCTACCTGGGACAGAGCCTACACCTTGATTCCCGCCCCCAGCTGATTGCTCCTCTGTCTGGAAAATCTTGTTTTATTTGAAGAGCAGAACTGTTCCTTCCTCTCCCTTGGTGATGAGGAAACATTCTGTTGAATTTGGCATCCGCACTTCTGGGAGACCTTGGCTGTTTGTAATTCGATGCTATCAGGTTGTTACGTAACCTCTCCCGCTGGGAAGCCGCCTGCATCCCGGGCCTTCTGTCTTGCTTTGAGGCAGGGGGTAGGGCGGAGCAAGGTTAAGGGTGCTGGGTAGGGGTGGCAGAGTCAGGGACGAGGGACCTTGCTCGTCGTGGATCCGGGCTGGGGCAGGGCTTGCTGATGAGGACCCAGCAGAAGTCAAAGCATGTTTCTTCCTGGACTTTGGCCAGCGGTCTTAGCGAAATGTCCTCACCAACAAGAGCAAGGCCACTTCAGACCAGCAGTAGTCCTGGGTCCAGGCGGCAGCTCTGGTAATCCGGGCTTCTAGAAAACTAGTATGGTACAGGGATCTTTGGCAGGCCGCGTATTTATATTTAGAAAGGAAGTCTGCCTCTTTAGAGGGTTATAGAATGTGTACTGCTCAGAGTAGTATTCTGCCAGAATGGCAAATTCAAATACCTTCGTGGGGCAGTGAGATCTTCTAAAGGAAAACAGGCTCATTCTGTCATTTGTGGGGAGGATAAGGAATCCTGCAAACCGGAGAGTGGGCTCTGATGACATTTAAACTTCATTAAAAAGCAGCTGGGCATGAATGGTGCAATCTTGGCTACATTCCCAGCTGCAATCCCAGTTATTTAGGAGGCTGAGGCAGAAGGATCACGAGTTTGAGCCCAACTGAACAACTTACTTATTTTGAGGCCCTGTCTCAAAATAAAACTAAATAAATAAACAAAAAGACTGGGGATATAGCTCAGTGGTAGGGTAGTTGCCTACCATGCACAAGGTCATGGATTCAATCTGCAGGACTGAAAAGAAAAATTAGTTAAAAAGAAAAATATGCCTACCAGGCAGTTAAGGGATTGTATCCAGTGTGTGAGATGCCAGGCTGATACCTGTGCTATTTGCTACCTATAGGGAATTTCTTTTGGAGGGGGAGTGGTTTGCATTTGTCAAACACTTTCGTGATGGGCTCTATGCAAAAATATCATGCTGTGAACTTTATATGTGATTTTATGAAACTATGCCTTCAACCCCATGAGATAAGTACAATCGTTTGCCCCCTTGTGGTTCAGAGCATTGAGGCTGAGTGACGTTACAAAGTCTGCCCAAGGCCACATGGTTAGTTAGGAGAGGCACTGGAGTTGGGACACAAGTCAGCCTGGCTCCACAGGTGCCCTCCCATGACCCTACTTATAATTCTCAAACTGGTTCGCAGGCCGTTAGCATCAGAGTCATCCAGAGTAGGTGTTCCCACCTAGCACTTACTAAGTTAGAGTTTCTAGAGCTAGAACCCAGGAATCCACATTGTCAGTGAGTTTCCCTGGTGATCTGAAGGGCGTACACCGCCTTTGTGACTCAGCCAGGCCAGGGCAGTCGGGGCCTTTTGGAGAAAGGCGTAGGCAGTGGTGAGTCCTGCTCCGATACCCTTGTCACGATGCACCACGAAGCCATCTCACTTCCGTAGCCAGGGAAGAACAAGTAAGCAAATCCGTGAATCATGGTTCTGTTTATATTTTAGTTGCTGAGGCTAAATATTTATTGCTTTAAGTAAGAGATTCTGCTTTAATTAGAGTCATAACTAACCACAAGTACATTGAAATGCATTCTCGTGGCCCGAAGACAAGCATTTCTCAACAGACAGCCAAATTCGACTGACACTTCTAACGCACCACTGCCATGGATCAAAGCATTAAGGCTTATCTAAACTAACAGACAGCTTTCAACTTCGAAAAATGCGTAGAAGTTTCATTTGTAGACTTATCTGTTGTTCTTCTGTAACTTATTAGGTTGCTTTGTGAGACTGTGGCATAAAGGCATAAAGGTATGGGCAGTCTACAGCACTGATTAAAACACATATAAGCTATGTCTAGTTTGGAAGTGCATTGTGTGTTTGCTGGTCTTGCCCAGAATGGGCGGTTCCATGTTAAATCGTTTGGAAAGCTTTCTAAGATATTGATGTCCAGGCTCCAACCAGGCCAGTTAAATCCCAATCTCTAGGAAAGGATCTTAGAATGGATTTTTTTTTTCTTTTTTTTTTGTACGGGGGCTCAAACTCACAACCTCGAGCTTACCTGGCAGGCGCTTATGCTGCTGAGCTAAATCCCCGGCCAGAACGGATATTTTTTAAAGAGCTCACCCAGTGATTCTAATGTATGCTCAGGGATGAGAACTACTACCCTAGATGTTTATTGGGTGTTGGCAGTGTAGTTAGTTCCTGAATCTACCATTTGATCCTTGTGTAACCATGGGAAAATTATTTAACTCTGAGCTTTGGTTTCCTCATCTAAAAAATGGAGGCAACAATGCCTAGTTCAAAATGTTATCATATGGATTCAGTGAAATACAGCAAAGAGGAGCATTTGAATTGGCACTTGATAGGGGCTCAAATTAGCAGATGTTATTGTTACTGTTATTAACTTGGAATGTGTGTCTATGAGGAAGAGTGCGGGGGGCCAGGGACAGCTATTCTGGACTTCATCTTTTGCTCGTACAAATAAATCACAGTAAACCCCATTTGCTGCAAGCACATGCAGCTGATAATTAGTGTCTGCAACCCTGGGCAGAGACTGTTAGTCAAATGGGTTTTTTCCACCCCTAGAAGTGCTGGTAAGAAACCGGGGTTTGGAACAGCACAGAACACATATCAGGAGTAATAATTATGTCTTTGTATTTGCCTGCTTATACCCCAGACTTTTAAGCTAAATTCCTTTGGGGTACAAGTCTGTGGGCCTATGATCCCTTGTGTAGCTGGTTTAGGTAATTGTGCCCTTTTGTTAAAACCAGCACCCAGGGTGCAATCATATTAGCTAGTCAGCCTGGCTGGTGGAGAGGGGAATTGTCCCTTATGAAGCCACACTGGGGACATCCTTTGCCCACTCTCTTTCTCTTGGTCCCTGAGTCTCATGCCTTCTGCTGACATATACGTGTTTTATAACTGGCTGAATCCCTCCTAAGCCCATCAACTTCCAACATTCTTTTGAAAGAAGACAAACACAATGGAACATTTTCTCAGGAAAACATACTGAGAAGATCAGTCACCTACAAAAAGGTCTTGTGAAAGGTCATGGAAAACAAAAACAATCCCTGGTGGTGAAAAACCAATTAACAAATTTATCAATCAGGGGTCCGTTTGCCCTTCCAGAAACATCCTGGAGAAGGAGAAGGAATCTTGGGTCCCATTCCTGCGACAGAGCTGACCCATGGCACCTGTATCTGGTCGGAGCTAGTGGCTTGCTTCTTGGAACTAAGTCCTTGAACTCTCCTTAGCATCTGGCCTCAAGGGTTAAGCAGCCCCAGTGAATGCGGGGCACCATGGCGATGCAAACAGGCTGCATCTTCTCATGCACCCAGACCCCTGGAGAACACCCCCCAGGGCCAGGGTGACCCAAAGCACTTCAACATGCATGGGTGCTTCCTCCTTGGTATCTGAGCGTCACCTGCAGTGTAAACCATGTGTCCCAAGGCCATGTGGACACACGTTTTATGCTTGCTGAGGTTCTGGATCCTCTGCTCCAGTAATTGGAGCAGACTACGCATTTCTGGGAGATGTGGCTATGGATAGGAAGATTGTCTTTGGGAAATACTGGGCTGGATCAAAGAGCTCCCCACCCGCTTGCAGAGACTTCACTTGGCTTCTCCAGCCCCACACTCTTAAACATAAACAGTCCATAGGCGGGGGGTTGTTTTGTGTTTTGTTTCTGACTTCAATACTTGGGGGACTCCAAAGCTGGTTATGAGAAAGCTTCAAGAACGCTGAGCATTTCCGGTGTGGTGTGCTGGGGCACAGACATCTAAGGTTCCCTCAGTGGCAGTGTGAGTACAGAGGGGTAAAGCTTTCCCCCGATCTGTCTGCTTCCCCTCATAATTGCTTTCCTTGTTCACATGAGCCAAGCATGGGGAAGTCGTATGACCGCGGTGTGTGAGCCACATAGAGAGCTGTCCAGAAAGCCTTTTTACACGCGAACTTTGTGGAATCCTTGGCCTCTGGCTCAACTAGGATGAGGGTGGGGTGTGTGTGGGAGTGGTGGGACGGTCATGGTTAATTCAATGCAACGTGCATTCAGGGTGTTTCCACAAAACATGACCTCATCTCTTCCAGCCCGCTGGTTATCATTATACTGGTGGTCACTTGTGACTTAGTGGTTATAAAAATAACTCCTCTGATTACTAATGTGGAAATTCATAGATTGCATGTCGTTTATTCTTACCTCCCGCCAAGAGCAAAAGGTTAGGGCTATAACTGACACTGTCTCTTCCGCATCAGGACAACTCACCAAAAACAAAGCAAAGCCAAACAAAACTAAATAAAACAGCAAAATGCTTGCCAGATCAGTTGGACATTGGGCAAATGAAGTGACTGGGGAAGTTTTCCCCTTCTCTGTTTTCAAGTCGTTGTAGTTTCTCATCCTAAATTGTCAGTCACAGTATTAGCAGTAAGAACATAATTCATTTATTCAATAAAAATTTGTCACACACCTACATGTCTTGTGCATACGAGACAGATGAGGGCCCACGGTGCAGGGACGTACAAGAAGGAAGCCAGTAAATCAGCAATGTAATTGTTATGAAAGGGATAAAATGGTGTGTTAAGAACATATTAAAAGATATTGGTTGAGGGGAAAGCTGATTACTAAAAAACATTCACATCTTTGTAGGATTATTAGAATCATTAGAGAGGGTCTACTCCCAGGGAAAAGAAACCTCAAGCCATTACTGTGCCTCTTTTCACAGGCGGAAGTCCAGCCAAGCAGACGACATGGGAAGGAGGGCACCGGGTCCCAGCATTGGCTTATTGGCCAGGCCATGTCCCACCCAATGTCACCAGCACTGCCTTGCTAAGGTAGGAGACTCAGATTTCCTTGAGATGTGGAGGTTTAGAGCTGGAATAGTAGTGAACACTTGAGTGGCCAGACATCTCAGGAAACCAGCTTACCACCTGCCTTGGCCAAGTCCTTCCAGAACTCCGATGGTGGCAGCCTTGATTTACCCTTGGGCAGTGCCATATGCTAATTAAAGTCAAGGTGCAGTGCAACTCAGCCATCCTCTGGGACATTGCTTGAGTGCAGGGGAAATTGAATTGGTTTACATCCTTCATCCTTGGATCCTGGCTGTGCGTGCCAAAGAGAAATCAGCAGCAGGAGAAGGCAGTGGCCTTGGTCTGGGCCAAGCTGATGGTGGAGAAATAAATCATTGGAGCTCCCATTGTCCATCTTTAGGCTTAGAGTCAGTGTCCTGGGTGGGGCTATGAGAAGCCAGCATGTCACTGGCAGTTGTGTGGCCCCATCAAAAGAGCCCAGATGCCTAATTGCCTTGACGAGGGGAATGAAGGGAAGTGATCCCAGTGAGCCAGTAGGGGAAGAATTAGCCCTTAGGTGAGAACGTTCTTCGTGCTTCCCGCAATCCAGCATCTATGAAGAAGGAAGTCTCTAGGAGCTTCCTTGCTCAGAGGAAACCCTGTAAGCAATCTCACCATTGTATTGTATTAAGCAATCTCCCCACTCTATTAAGGCCAATACAGGCAGCCAATGTCTTGGCGAAGAGCTTGGCTGCGGTGTGTCAGTGTGAAAGCAGTGCTGTGCAGCTATGGAACCATGACTTATGATGGGGACGTCTCACTAACTCAGAAGGCTGCTCCCTCCCTGTGGGTCTGCCCAGCAGGAGGAACTCTCCATAGAAGTCAGTGCTTGTTTGTGAGTCCAGAAGTTTGGTCCCATTGCACACCAGTTTTGTAGTTTCAGAGCTGCTTTCCCATTATCCTAATGCACTTTGGCGTGAAGAACACAGCTGAGCAGAAGCAAGTGGTGTCAGCATGGCCCAGCAGCATCTCCCAACCTAGCAGGGAGAGTGGGGAGAGACTTGAGCCCCAGGGAAAGGAAAGGGTAAACGGCATTGATAGCCGGTGTAGCAGGTGGGTAGGCATCAACTTTGGCAGCCTGCTGGCGTCCTCAGGGATTCCAGGTCAGCCCCGCTATCAGGAGGGGCAGCCTGCTCTCAGCAGCTGTAGCAGGTGTGACAACAAGAACGAGGTCTGGAATCTCTGATGTCAGGCTGGCCGGGACAAAAGCCAGACAGGCTGCGTTTTATAGGATGGACTTGGGTGTAGCCAGAATGCTTATCGAGAGGGGCCAAGTGTGCATGGGCTGGGCTGCACACCCACAAACAACGCTGCAGCCTCCTTTCCAGTTATATCACTGCAAACCTAGTGGTCGCTTTTCGCTGCATGGCAGCATGTGCGCCTGCAGTCAGCTCCTGCACAATGATAAAACTATATCATATGATTCAGAATCGAGGGCTTTTCGAAGTGACAGCTGACTAAGGGGACAGTTTGGTGACCAGGAAAGTGAGTTCTTGGTGCATAGTAGCATTTGCTTGAGCGGTCCTGGAATGTTACCAGGACACAGGTAACATGCGGTATCAGCCCTTCTTAGGATATTTTCACTATTAGATTAGTTCAGACTGTAGCCAGACACTCTTGCCTCGAGAGTCGCCCTCCTGCGTTTTTCTCCATGTGAATTCATATAAAGCAAATTTGAGTAGAGCTTTGCAATGGCCTGAGCAGGCCTCTGTGTGACTGTTTCCCTTTCCCTTGACTCCCTCAGGCCAGCTCCGGGGAGATTGGGATTATGACCCATATTCAAGGAACTGGCTGTTCTCCAGAGCACAAGGGCTTGTCACCTGTTCTGGTACTTTACCTCAAACTGCAGAGATCTTCCAGGTCAAAGATAACTCCTTAAGTGACTGAGAATTAAGACCAGAGTCCCATGGAGGTTTAGGGGTGCATATAGAAAAACTAAAAAGTGTGTGTGGGGAGCCCACGCAAATGCAGTCAGTAGTTATCTTTCAGCAGTAAACAGCGTTAATAGTTGAGTGTGTGCCTAGTGATGCACTAAGATTCCGTAATATTACAGGCTGATCTTGCACTTGACCCCTCCCCAAAGCCTGAGGAATTAATTACAAAATAGGGAAAATCCATTATTGAACAAAAGCATCAGGCTATGCATCAAGAATGGCCCCCAGTGGTGAGGAGTTGGAAATGAGCAGATCAGACAGAAACATGGATGTTTAGGGGCAAAGTCACAGCGAGGAGGTCAGGGTTGGGCACACGTGAAAAAGCACTGACAGTTTTAGTCTACAGCGTTAGAGCAGAGTTTCCCAAGGTTGGCATTCTGGACTGAGTCATTTCTCATTGTGGAGACCATCCTACGCAGTGTAGGGTGCGTGGTGGCATGCCTGGCCTCTTCTCTCCTACCAGTTATGACAACCAGAACATCGCCAGGCAGAAGGCGGTGTCTCCTAGAAGGACAAACAGATGCCATCAATGATGACAACTGTAGGGTGATTTCCCTTTGCTTTACACAAACAGGTGAAGGGTTGGTTGACATCCAAGCTGGGAGAGCCCCGTTCCTGTTCAGAATGAGAACCAATCTTGTAGACAGTGGGGACAAGTATGAAGTGACCAGAATGGAAGAAGGGACGTTAAACAATCTCCTTTGCAAAAACGGCCCACGCTGCTGTTTAGCTAGGAGAGCAGATAATCCCCCCGGGGTGTCCCAATGCTGTTTTAAGATGTCAGAAAGACAGTCCCTTACATGGAAAGGATACTCACTGGTTCTTGCCTGTCTCGAATTTCACAGCTAGTCCTGGAGCGGCAGCTATCAGGAGAACATATTTGCATCAGTGTGTAGTGGTTCAGGAGTCACCGCTGAGCAGGGGCTGGCCGCAGGGCTGACCCCTTGGGCTTCCCATCACCTGGAATCGCAGCTGCTCTGTCCTCTGTAAGGGACATGTACGGCTTGCTATGGGGCACCCTCCATGCTCTGGGACCCCTGGATTCTAAGAGGGATCCAAGGGTGTGGAGGTGCTGGAGGGAACCAGGTGAGGAGGGACTGTGTGTGGACACATTCTAGTCCCTCAAGTCTCTCTGCAGCTCCGCTGTGATCAAGAAGAGGTGCCACCATGGCATTTCTCAGGGATGAGGAGGGAGGATGGCAAGGCACTGCCCCTGTCATGCTAAGAGGAACTGCTCCTGCGTCCTAGGGACAATTCCTGTTTCTCCACTGGAGGAAACTCCTCTCTCAGCTCCTCACCCTGGAGAGAGATGGACGAAGAGCCACTCCCTCTGTCCTTGTCCCAGCACCTCCAGCCTCTCCCTAGCAACCCCTCCCCATTCTTTCTTTCTGTCCTAGGGTCAATTCTAACGAACCATCCTTGGCTTCCAGGAAACCCCCTTCATTCTCTGGAGTGCCCGCTGTAGCACCCCAGTTCTCATCCATCTGTCCCTGGAATCTGGGGCTAAGAGTCCCCGAGCTCCTCCCCAGCTGGCACACCTTGAGATCCAACAGGCAGAAACCTTCTCCATCCTCTTCACCATCCTACAGTCTCTGTTTCCAGGTTCTTATGCTGCTCCTTGGATAAGAACACACACATTGATGAATGATACAGCAAATGTGGTATTTGTATACAAGGGAGTAATCACCTGCCATAAAGAAGGATAGTCTGAGTTATTTGTGGAACAGATGCACCTTGAGACAATAATATTAAGTGGAATAAATCAGACACACAAAAGTATTGCATGGTTTCTCTTATATAAGAAAGACAAACTATAAATAATTTAAAGAGCAAAGTAAAAGAAAGATAATAGGAAACAAGGCGGTAGAGCTTCTGAAAATGGGAAGAAGACCAAGGGATGGGAGAAGGAGGGGGAGGAGGCTGGCAGGAGGAGAAGTAAAAGGAATTAAACTGTGCTATGCACATGTACCAGCTCATCATGATGAACATGATCATTATATACTGCAATCATGTGGTAATAAAACACTTTTTAAAAACTTTATAAAAGAACACAGATAAGTCAGACACAGAGGTGACTGCCTATAGACTCGAGTACTCGGGAGGCTGAGGCAGGAGGATCACCCGAGTGAAGGAGTTGAGGGCAGCCTTTATATATATATATATATATATATATATATATATATATATATATAACAGTGACACACACTTTCTAAGAACCTTCACAGCCTAGGCTGACCACAGCTACATGAAGGAGAAGGAAAATGTCACCGTGGAGAAGTGGAACTTGCAAGGCTGTCCCCCTGCCTGTTCTGAAGGTCGTCTTACACATTGTGGTACAGAGGGGCAGCCTTCTCCTCTCACGACCAGGCTGACTTCCCTCCTCATAAGCAAAGCTCCCCAGAAGTGGGAGTCCCCACTGTCAGAACCAGACCTGCATCCCCACTGGTCCTGGGAGACCCAGATTTAGGGCCGGTGAGACTCACGGGCCTAAGTAGTTGTTAAAACCTTTTCAAATTTCAAGGGAAAATACTTAACTTTTAGGGGGAATAGTATGATTTAATATAGATTATTTATGTATTCATATTGAGGTCAGTGCTTCTTAAGATTTTTAAGGGAGGAAGAAACTTTAAAACAAATGTATCCAGGTCCCACGAAAGTCAAAGCATTACTTTGTCAAAAGCTAAGGTGCAAGCGCTGGGCGTGTGGCACAGTGGTAGGGCCCGTGCCTACTATGTGTGTGTGGCCCTGGGTTCAATCCCCAGTGCTGTAAAAGCAACAGCAATAGCAGCAAAAAGGCCAAATGTCAGAAATGAGCAACTTGGAAGTACAGATTTGTTTTTGCTTTGTTGATTCTCTTTCTCCAAGGTTTTAGACACTGTCAAGACTAAGTTTTGGGTAGAATTTGAGGTTTGGAGTAGACCAAGTGTCTGCGACAGGCTTTGCAGGGTGGATGCCCTGCCCAAGCTCCCCAAATTCAGGTGTAGGCTGGGGACCAAGGCTGGGATGGGGTCAGAAGTATTCCTCTCCTGCAGCAAAAACCTCAGGGAACTGGCTTCTCTGCTTCCTTCAGGAAGGGCTTTTTGATGGCCTGAGCTTGCTGGTGTTGGACTGGCCTGCCTAGAGCAGGGTGAGTCACCAGACCTGCCAAACTGTCTCTCGGAAGCAAGAGGCTTTCTTTATGCTCCGAATGGACTAGACACCTCTGAGGTTTCTGCCAAACTCTGAGACACTAGAATCCTGTACTATATAATTTGAGATGCTAAACCTCATGATAGAGGGGAAAAAATAAGATGGAAAAAGAAAGGGTACAATACATTCCAAAATGTACTGCAGATTCTGTTTTTCCTGCCTGCTGATTTGACTCACCAGTGACAGCAATTTCTCTTAAGATGGAAAAAGAACGCACACAATCCATTCTAAACTCTAACGTGGATCCTGTTTTTCTTGTTTGCCGAACTGACCCATTTGTGATGTTGATGTCTCTTAGGGCAATTTAAAGGAAACTAGAACAAACAACCCCACACCATTGCAGGCTTTTTAGACTGCATTGCAGTCTTCTGTGCTTCCCAGTCTGGGGCAGGAACCTTGGACTCCAGACAGGTTTCTGGACCAGCCTGTACTCTGTGAGTGCTGACTCAGCACGCTTGACGGTGTCTCCACTGCCAGGGCCCAGGGCGCGTGTATCTCAAGAGATAAACCACCAGTTCTGTGGACTGCGAAAGTTTCAAGCAAACAGAAACAGAGAGCTCTGTAGTCCACAGAGAGATTCTACCTGGTCTGGTAGGCAGAGCCTGGAGAGGAGGAGAGCGGGGTTGATGGGAGGAGAAGCCATCTGCAGGGCAGGTCCCTTCTGCAGCCCCTGGGAGGCAGTGAGCCCCTCCTTAGACCTCAGGGTGGGGAAGTAGGGGTCTGGATCCCAGGGTCCCACCTGAGAAAGACTTCGTGCTGGCCCAGCCTTCTGGCTGCAGCAGGTCCCATCCACTCTCAGACAGCCTGGCCCTCGGAGAAGCAGAGCTGTCTAAAGGGCAGCCACTCTGCTCTTGCTGAAGAGTTTTTCCAACGTGAGTCCGGCGGGCCTGAGGGGGATGTACCGTGCCAGAAAGTAAATTGTACTACGTGACTTTTTTTTAAAAATCACATTAACAAAACTCACTGAAATCTTAACCGTGGCTGCCTTGGGAGGTAGACTGTTTCTGTGTTGTGCTCTTTAATATTACTGGATGGTTCTACTTTTTTCTACCATAAACACTCACTATTTTATAATCAGCAAGAAGGGATGGAGTGTTTCACATATCATGCATGACTAAAGACTAAATATTTATGAGACAGAGCTGGGCAGTGAGAATGAGGTGAATATTCTCTTGGGGGCACCAGTCACACCCTATTCCCTCTAAGCAAGTGGCTGTGGCTTAGTTGGTGACAGATAGAGCCCCCTAGCACTTAGATAGGTTAATTATAACACAGCATCCAGTATGCACTTTCTCAGTGCCTGTTCATCTTCTATGTGGCCTTCCTGTATGCTTTATCCACATAATTACTCTGCGAGGTAGGCACTGTTAAAATGTTATGTCCATTTTACAGGGTAGAAAACTGAGGCACTGAGAAGTCGGTGGTAGCTGAGATGTGATCCCAGGCAACACTTGGTGGCAGAGCCTAGGAAGCAAACTATATATACCAGTCTTCCTCTCATAGCAGAAATCAAGGTGGGACCTGAAGGGAGGCCAGGCAGGCAGTGAATGTCACCTGAGGATGGGTGTCAGTGTTTGCCTTGGGCTAGTTTGGATGGGTTTTGACCATAGCAGGGCCAGGGAGGGGCCAGAAGAGTGCCAATCACCTGTGTCTCCTCCTTTCTTTAGTGTGCTGGACATCTTCCCCACTGTGGTGGCCCTGGCTGGAGCCAGCTTGCCCCAGGACCGGCACCTTGATGGACTGGATGTCTCCAGTGTACTCTTGAACAGGTCACAGAAGGGACATAGGGTAAGTGGAGGAAGCCTGTACCTGCGTCCAGGCCCTGCAGAAAGTTAGGCTGTGACATCTCATCCAGTGCCTGGCTGCCTTTGTGCAGCTGTAATCACCTCCCTGCGTCTTTGCGTGAGAAACCCTGCGTGAGAGCCAAGGTTTCCCGAGGGCAGGGATCCTAGCTGTTGTGTGCACCCCCGAAGCACCCATTCAACGCGCGCGCTCAGTTCGTACAACGTGGAAGAACAAACGAAGGAGCACATGAACGAGTGCGTGAAAGCCGTTTGGACCCCACAGCCTATGCGGTTGCTTTAGTCCGGCGCTCCCAGGAGGGCTCAGCACCCTCGCCAAGCCCGTTCCTGAGCAAACAGCCCTGGCAGTGGCTTTGGGCCTCTGTTTCCCAGCGTCACCTCCTCAGCTTCCCCCTCTTCGCTGTGTTCGGAAGCACCCTGCAGCAACAGCGGCCAGGAAATGTTGGTCCTCCTGGCCTTTCCCTCTCTTTTCCATGTGTTTTCCTTTCACCGAAAGGAAGAGGAAGTGGGAGGAGCGAAGGGGGCCGAAGAGTTCGGAGCCCCCTACATAAGAGTCCCCGGTGGGGACCCACATTTCAAGGGTCTATTTATGTCTGAGGCGTAGGAGCCTTCGGTGCATCTGTGCATGTGGACGTGGTCCTCAGGGGCAGTCAGAGTAGGCCTGAGAAGGCCTTGGGAGGCAGTCCTGCCTCTCCCTGGGATGTCTGCCTTTCCAGAGCTGCAGACCCCTCCAGGCCTGGCCCTTCTCCTGACAGAGCAAAGCAGGAAGATGGTTTCCGCCTTTAGCCTGGAAGTCAGCAGCGTGTGACCCTGAAGGGTTATCCAAGACGTCAGTGGAAAGGTGCTCTTGAATGTTTATTGCCATGGCTACTAATAGAATAATCAGGGTCACCAGGAAGTGTTTCAAGGACTGTGGTCTCCTTGACGTGGGTCGTTATGCCTGTGGGCGCCAGCTCCTTCGCGCGCTCACTTCCGTTCCCAGGGGGAGCACTCACACGCTTCCGCTAATCACGGCTTTGCACGGAGCGCAGCACGGAGGGGCGACCTAGCTCCCGCCCGGGAGTTAGGCCCTGGAACCAGTGGGGGCAGCAAATCCAAGTCTCAGCTTCACTGTGGGGACCCGTGCTGTGTGGCACTGCAGCTGGAGTGCAGACTGACTTGCTGGCTGCTAACCACACCCCACGGCCCAGAAAGAAACAAACAGCTTGCCGCCTGCAGGAAACTGCTGATGCTATCTTCAAGGCTAAAGGCACACGGCCGGCCGCCACCTGTGCACCACACCCAGCCTCCCGGAGCACCAGATTCTGCTGGTGTTGACGAAGGTCCCCAAGATAAAACTTGAGGACAACACGGGTAGTTAGTTGCTAGTCCAGAATTTGGGTTTCGCCTTCTCTAGTCAGTCTCCTGAAGTGAAGCTAGAATAGCTTTTTAGGGGAGGCAGCAGGTAAAAATATGAATGGACCTATATCTCCGTGTCTGTATACACACTCATGCACAGAGGTAGTGCGTATGTATTTCTTAGTAAACACCGTTTGTATACACCTACTGATAGGTCCTGAGCTTACAAATTAGCCAAGATGGATTGGTTTAGAAAACCACTCCGGTTTCGAGACCCTTTAAGTACTTCCTAGCTGCTCAGCCCCACACGCCGCGTATGCAGATGCTCCTCAGCAATTAGTTTCTTCTCTGTATCAGAAATCAAGCAACCGTGAAGAAATGAGCAACCTCTGCTACCAGGTTGGGAGGTGTTATGCAAACAGTGGGCTACCAGGCTTCACACCCGTGACCTCGTGACATACGTGTATATGATGCACAGAAACCACAGCAGCTAACACCTGCTGATGGCAGCTCGTGTATATTCTATATATTCAGCCTCTTCTGATGTCAGGAGGTGGGTACTGGGAAACACACGGGGCCTTCACAGTGCGATCAACCTAAGCATTTTTTTTTTTTTTTTTTGAGACTGCCTTGTTAAGTTGCCCAGGCTGGACTTGAATTTTGCAAACCTCCTGCCTCAGCCTCCCAGAGTGCTGGAATTACAGGCACGTGCCACCACGGCTGGCTCCAATCCTGGTCTTAATGTGCCTGTGTCTAGGCAGTGAGGGCAGCTACAAGGTGAGAACCAAGAGCTTGGGAATGTGTTGGGGGGTGCCCAGCCCAGAATGAAATGTCCTTTACTGACTCCCTCATGGTCACGGGAGTTGGCAGTATCACCAGTGCTTAAGTCCTGACCATCTTGGTCCTGTCTGAAGATCCACAACAGAAAGTTTCCCTAATAGCTGAACTGGGCCAACCCACCCCTCCCGGGGGCTGCGGCAGGCCCATCCCCAAAGGAAATAGCTGCTGTTGGTTTGAAGTACCCATCACTTCTCTTAGGGAGGCCCCTAGTGGTGAAGGACGTCACTGGCGTGGCTTGTGCAGACTGATGGCCTCATTGGACACTTTTGGAGACTGAGATCTGTGCAGACCTGCCTGGTGGGGGAAAGCCTACTCCTGGGGGTGTTGTCTAGGTCTAGCTTTCAGGGTCTAGGATACTGTGATGCAAAAAAAAAAAAGGAGGAGGAGGAGGAAGAGGAGGAAGAGGAAGAGGAGGAAGAAAAAGAGAAAGAAAGAAAGAAAGAAAGAAAGAAAGAAAGAAAGAAAGAAAGAAAGAAAGAAAGAAGAAAGAAGAAAGAGAAAAAAAGCGAAGTCCAGGGCATGGTGGTACGTGCCTGAAGTCCCAGCTGCTGAGGAGGCTGAGGCTCACGGAGGATTGCTTGAGCCTAGGAGTTTGAGGCCAAGCAACATCGCTGAGGCACTGTCTCAAAAGAACAAACAAATAAAATGCAGAGAAAATAAGCCAGGTGTGGCCGATGCCTGCGTTTCCAGAATTCTGCCGAGCTGAGACAATCAGATCCCAAAGTCAAGCCCAGCCTGGGCAGTTTAGCAACTTGGTAAGCCCTTGCCTCAAAACAAGAAGTAAAAGTAGGGCTGGGGATGTAGCTCGGTGCAAAGGTCCTGAGTTCCATCCTGGCACCACAAAACAAACAGACAACACAAAGCAAACAAACTGGTAAGAAAGGCATGCAAGAAGACACATTTTCAGGAGAGAAAGTCATCTTTGCAATTCAGACCAAACATCTGGAGAGGAAGAAGCTTCAGCTGTGATTCGTGGTAAACGTGCCAGCTTTCTTCCTGTGTTCATATAAACAAGAAAGCCCCAGCCAGGCTGTTCAGAGGGAAAGAACACATACATGTTCCTCGGAGTCCATCCCCACTCGTGAGAATGAGCCAGCGCACAGTTTTGCTTCCTGTTGGATACCGGAAGTTGCGCCTGCTGGAATATGCAGCCTCATCCTATGGAGCTGCTGTCCCTGGGATGCAGACGGTCCCCTTGGTTTGGAGGACCAGCCTTGGCTTCCACCTTTTGGAGGTCTGGGTGCATCCCAGGTCCGCCGACACTAGGTTGTCCCAGTGTCTCCCGTCGTGTGTCACAAAGTCCCAGAGTGGTTTCCTGCGGTGAGAGAGGCTTGGCTTTGCACGGGGTGGAAGCAGGGAGGTCTCACTCAGAACTTCCTTTCCTGTTTGGAAGGAGACTGCTGTCATCACGCAGGGCTTGACACGAAAGAGACCAGAATAGCAGGTGCCCTTTCGGGGGAGCCATGCCCTGGCCAGCATCCTCTCAGGGCTGTGAACCTGGGGGACAGCTGTTTACTGTTCCAACAGATGTTTCTCATTTTTTTCAAGCCTCATGGAAACTCTGAATCACACAAGCATCTTCCTAGCAATATATACGATCATGATTCATCCCAGGGCAGTTTCACGGGTCCAGCCCAAACCTACCAACATACCAAAGACGCTGACCTGCTATTTTCTACCAGACTCTTCTCCTGGGAACTCTGAATTAGATGTTTCCATTCTCTAGGGTAATTCTTTCATCTACAACTGAATGAGGAAAGATTTCCTCAGTCCAAGTACAGTAGGATTGAGTCAGAGGTGCTGGCATCTGCGTCCAGAAGTTAGGTTGGGGGTGGGCGTGAGGCTCAGCAGCCGGGCACTGGCCTCGAGTGTGTCAGGCCGTCCGTTCAGTCCCCAGCACCACAAAGGAAAAACCACAGTTTAAGAGACTAGGTGTGCTCAGGGCTGGAGAAACTGAGAATCTTTTTTTTTTTTTTTTTAGATCATATTCGCTCAAGGGAAATTTGGAAAATTGACTTGGGGCTGAAAGAGGCTTGCTTGCTTGCTTGCGTACTTTCCTTCTTTCTTCCCTTCCTCCCTCCTTTCCTTCTTTCCCCCCTCTCTCCCTGCCACATTCTTTTTTGAGGTACGGCAGATTGAACCGGGGGACTTTAGACTGGGCTAAACTGCCAGGCCTGTCAAAAATTTTCTTATTTTGAGGCAGGGTCTCACTACGTTACTGTTTCCTAGGCTGCAAACATGCAGTGCTGCCTCAGCCTCCTGAAGGAGCCATTTTCCAAAGAGATCTGAGAATGGGCTGCATCAGAATCCCTGACGGTACTTACATGCAAGCACCTTCTGCATCTCAGGGACGGGGCTCAGAGAGGTCTCTTGGGTGTGAGACTTATGCAGCCACACAACCCGACACTTACAGGACTCTGAGCTTGCTTTAAAGCTCTATTTCGAAATTTAAAATTTGTGGAGCAGGTATCCCTGTTTTTGTTGTTGTTGTTGTTGAGACAAGGCTTCCCTGTGTAGTTCAGGTTGGCCTTGAACTCACTTTGTAGCCCCGACTGGCTTCACACTCAGGACAATGCCCCTGCTCCCAAATGCTGGGGGTTGCAGGCATGTACCACCAGGCCTGGCTTCTGCCTCTTTTTTGTGTGTTTGTTTTGGTACCAGGGATCGAACTCATGACCTCGCGCTTGCCAGGCAGGTGCTTATGCCGCTGAGCTAAATCCTCAGCCCCTGGTCTCTGACTTTTATTTTGCACTGGACCCTGCTGGTTACAGAGTAGGTACTGTGTGTAGGTTTCTGACCAACACAGTTGATATTCGAGTCCCTGCTCCAGCGCTATACCTACTTCTCCTGAGCAGCTAGAACAGCGACAATTCCTAAGACTTCCAGAAGTTGACCAGGCAGGTGCATGGGGTGGGGACGGGAAGAACAGGAGGCATGGCGGGAGGGGGCCATGACCAACACAGCGTTGCTTCCCAGGGGCATTAGGGTGGTTTCCGACTACCCTCGGGCCTGTCTTCCTCAGGTGCTGTTCCACCCCAACAGTGGGGCGGCTGGGGAGGACGGAGGCCTGCAGGCGGTCCGCCTGCAGCAGTACAAGGCGTTCTTCATCACCGGTGAGTGGAGCTTGGGGCACTCGCTCCGGCCTCGGGCGGGGAGTGTGGACTGCCCCGCTGTGAGCTGCCCACAGTGCCTCTGGCACTGCTACCCTCAGGCCGGGCAGAAGGGTCCCCAGCATGACCCTCTGGGCCCGCTAAAACCAAAGCAGTTCTTCCTGCTGAATTTGCAGCAGACTCAGAGCCCTGTGACCTGTTCTGCCCCTTTTACCCGGTGCCGGTTTGGCTGGAGGAGAAATGGAAGGCTCCAGATACTTTAAAGTGTAGTTTACTTGACAATGCGGTGTTTCAGAAAATAGACCTCAGAGGGCTACTTAGTCAACAGCCGTCTCTGTGCTTCTTGGTTCACTCTGTGATTGCCTTAAATGTGTATTTTGGAAGTACCATACTTGATTGGGGTAGTTTTCAGACTTTCTCAGTGGCTGCTTGCCGCTGCCCAAATGGAGACTCTTTCCTGGGTTCCGTTCATTTGTACCCCTGGTTCTCCACAAGCAAGCCCCCTCCCTCTTCCTTGGCCCTGTATTAACTATGTCTCAGTTTGTAAAGCCCCAAACTAAATACTATCTTGATTATAAAACTCCCTCTGACCTCCGAACTGGGTAGGATTTGGAGAATTCTACTATCTCGTTCATTCTGCCTTAGACGGCAGTCATTACATACTCGTTCTTTTTCCTCCACTTGTTCTAAGATCCCTAAGAGCTTAACAACACTTCAGTTCCTTAATGTTTGCTGTTTTGAAGTGCTTAGCTAATTTCCACTTAGTAGGAACTCTCATACTTTCTTAATGAATGAATAGGAAAAAATGCAAAATCTAGGACCTGATACAGATTCTAATTTGATCTAGTTATTTAATGTTGGAGATTTCCAAAGAGTTACATAATAAAAAACACAAATTTATTTTCTCTGAGTGTAAATCAATGATCCCGAAGAAAATGTGGCATCAAAAAGAAGTTCTTTGAATTTATAACTCAAGGGATATTAAAAATGTCACAAGAATCTTTGTTGCTCTAAGCCCTAAAACAAAACAGTTTGATATTTGCTATGGTTTCCGATGAAAAGTTCTGAGATTAGAGTCCTTACATTACATTATCTAAGAGGTATGGGACCTCCAGGCTGAGTTAATTTCAGAAGTAATAGTGCTGCCAGAAGGCCGTTGGCATCCCAGAGTTGGAGTCATAAATGTTACTATGAAGTAATAGGGCTGTTTAAAGCTCTCCCAATCAGACAGGAATTACAATACCCAGTGGAGGCCTGTCCTTCAGAGGCGCCACCAGACTCCCCGGAGAGGCAGGGGGGGAGCGCTGAGCTCTCAACACACAGGAGAAAACTGTGACGAGGGCGAAACCTGGATCTGTTCTCATTCCTACCCCACTCTTTTACAATTTGCATTCTAATGATGTGAAACTGCTTTTGGATAAGGTAGGTGAACGGATATCTACTGCGTTTAGAGCACAATGTGTCCCTCTATGATGGTCATGAAAGAGGCCGCTTTGGTGTGTGGGCTAGAATTAAGGCACCGCATTGCTTTTTCCTTCGCTTCGCTTCCCTTCCCTTCCCTTTTCTTTCTTTCTTTTGTTTTTTAAGCAATTAAGGCAAATTTTATACCCAGTGAAAGGCACACACCTAAAATGCACATTTACAAGTGTCTGCACCTGCATATGTACTCTCTAATATCATGAACCCATTTTCAGTTATCAAGCCAGCTTTTCACCCCTGGATAAACATCGCATAATCATGAGGTCGTTATTATTCTTTTTAAAATATATAACTAAGATTTGTTGTAATGTTCCTTTCTCATAATGCCTGTGTCAAGGTTTGGTATTGGGATTTTGCAAATCGTTTTTCTTTTTTCTTTTGGTACTGGGGATTGAACTCACAAGCTCACACTTGCCAGGCAGGTGCTTATGCTGCTGAGCTAAATCCCTGGCCCTATTTTGCAAATCTTAAAAAGTGAAGTTGTAGGAGTTCTCTTCCTGGTTTTCTGAAAGGTCTGTGTAAGGCTGCTATTTTTTTTTCATGTTTGACTGAATTCATTTGTGAAACTCCAATGTTGTAAAGATTTTGCCCTACATTTTCTTTATTTTAAAAAATTTTTTTTATTTTAAAGAGAATAAAACAAAAGAGAACAGAGCAAAGCAAATCAGAACAAAACAATCCAAGCAACACAGCACTTCACAACCAGAAAACCGGAAATCAATAGCAGCTACCTTAATGTCTCTTTTCTTCTAAATAGTTGAGCATGCCTTAACACACATTAATATCAAACATAACAATATAGTATAAAACCATTCAAAAGAATGAAAGCATTACAGGACTTCAAAACCAAATTACAGGAAATGAACAATGGCCACTATAATATCTCATTTTCCTCAAAAAATTTGTCTATACCATCTTACATAATGAAATCAAGTAAACCACAACACGATAGAACCAATCAAAACAGAAGAACAAAAGCATGGTAGGACTTCAAAACAACACGATAGCAAATTGGCAATGGCTACCATAATGTCTTGTTTTCTTCAAAATAGCTGCTCATATCATTACACATAATAAAATCAAACAAAACAGAATAAAACCAATCAAACATGAATGAAAGCATTATAAGACTTCAAAGCAATATAATAGGAAACCATGATTAGCATAATATATCCCGTTATATTCAAAATAGCTGCCCCTACCATCTGACACCATAGAATCTAACAAAATAAGACAGAACTAAGCCAAACCTAACAAAATTGTGTAAACAATGCAAGAATTCAAGATAAGACAATAAGAAATTGACAGTAGTTTCCACCTTCCCCTCCCAGGTATTCCCTCCCCTTTGCTTTTACATTAACTATTTTGCTTTTGGATCCCATTAACCCCTTCTGTTTCTTATGCTGGGGTTCACACGTATGAGTTTGAACTGTTTTGGCCATGAACATGATCTCCAGTTGCGTCCATTTACCTACAGGAGCCTTGACATTATTCTAATTTATAGCTGGGTAGCTTTCCACTGCATGAATATACCGTATCTTTCTTACCCATTCTGTGGTTGATGGGAAAGTTACTCTTGCTTTTTTTTGGTCTCCTGTCACATGAAACAATTGTTTTCTCTCCTTTGATTTTCAGTTCAAGAATTTCCTTTTCAGTTAGATGTGTTTCTTGTACAGAGTATATCAATAGATCTTGTTTCTTGATCCACTCTCCCTGTGTTTCTTTTTATTGCTGACCTGAGGCCATCTACATTAATGATTACAACCGGCACACATCGGTTTGTCTCTGCCCTGCTATCCTCTTCTTGTTGGCCCTCCACTTTTCTCCTTCATTCAGTTGCCTGTCTTGTTTGGCAGTCCTCCTCCGCTGCTGTTCCTAGAACCATGGTCATCTTCATCTCTCTCTAGAATATCCTTTAGCACTCTCTATAGGGTTGGTTTGGTAGTCATGAATTCCTTCAGTTGTTCTTTTTCATGGAAGTATCTTATTTTTCATCAATTTTGAAAGATAGTTTTGCAGGGTACATCAATCTGGGTTGGAAATTGTTTTCTTTCAGGGTTTGAAACACTTCACTCCATGCTCTTCTTGAGTTGATGGTTTGTGTTGATAAGTCTGCTGTGATTCTGATTGGTTTTCCTTTATAGGTGATCTGTTTCTTTTCTCTAACAGCTTTTAATATTCTATTCTTGTGCTGAATTTCTATGATCTTGATTATTATATGTCTGTCTGGGTGTAGATTTACTTTGGTTATGGCTAGTTGGAGTCCTATATGCCTCACTTACCTGCATGCCAGATTCAGTTCCCATTTTTGGGAAGTTTTCTTCTATTACTTCTGTGAATATCCTTTTAATGTCATTTGTGTTGATCCCTGCTTCTTCACCTACACCTATCACTCTTAAGTTATGCTTCTTTGCATCATCTTGCAGTTGTTGGGTTGTTATTTCCTGATTCTGTGTTATTTTAAAGAGATCTTTCCTTTCACGATCACTAGCTGCAATCCTGTCTTCAAGGTTTGAAAGTCTATCTTCAGTCTCTTTCAAGCAGTTTTGTCAGTTTCAATTGAATTTTTAATTTCCTGCATCTCTCTTTGAATCTGTTTCATGCATTGTAATTCCTTTGTACATTCATTCAAGGTTTCCATCATTTTCCTGTACTCCTCTTTATTGTCTCTGTCTTCTTTAGACCTGCTGAACAATTCTTTCTCAGTATGTTTGTGATTTCTTCTTTTACCTGAGACATTATTTTTTATTTGACTGCTTTTACAATCTCATGAAGTTGTTTCCTTACTTCAGTTGCTGTCCTCTCAGAGATTTCAAGTGTGTGCCTTCCATTTTCTTCCATGACTGTATCTCCCAGACTTATTCTGTGTGGGCTAGAGGTCTAAGTTTGCATTTTTCTCCTTTGTCTTGACATTCTCTTGGGTTCCTCCCAACAAGCTGGTTGTGGGGTCCCAGGCACTTCCCACATTGGCTGCCCCTAGGCAGTGTAGGGGGATGGGACAGGCACCTGGGTTCCTCTTAATTCTAGATTGACAGGGAGGTAGTAGGGTGTGGAGCAGGGTTCTCCAGAGCTATGCAGCTACACTGGGGCTTTGCTGATGACCAGGGGTGCATGTAGGTGGGGCTGCTTCTCTCAGCCTGTGTGTCTACACTGGGATTCCCATCATGGTGGCAGTCATACAGGAGTGTGTTTGTCTGATTCTGCTAGTGGATGATGGCTGCCTGAGGGAACCAAGGGTCTCCAATGGTGGCCTATGGATGCACAGGGCTTACCTGATTGTGTGTCCCTGCTCTTGCTGGCTGCCTGCAGGAAGGAGCCTTCCAGTGGCAGCTCCCTGAGGGTGAAGGTGGATATGCTGGTTCTCTCTGCCCACACTGGCCGCCTGCAGGACGTGGCCTTTTGGTGGTGGCACACAGCAGGTGGATCTGTCTGTCTCCCTCAATCTACACTAGGTGCACGAAAGAAAGGGCCTTCCAGTGGCAGCACTTGACAGGCAGAGGCAGATCTCCTGGTTCTCTCTGCCTATGCTGGGCAAACAGAGGAAAGGGCCCTACATTTTCTTTAAGGACCTTTATTGTTTTAGGTCTCTGATCCATGAGTTAATTTTTACATGTAGGGTTAGGTAATAGTCCAACTTCATTCATCCTTTGACTTGTCAATGTTCAGTTTACTTAGCACATTTGTTGAAAAGTCCATCTTTACCCCACCAAATGTGCTTGGTACCCTTGTGAAAATTATTTCAGGCTCTCTATCCTATTACATTAGTATACACATTTGCCTTTTTGCCAGTACCATACTTTTTTGATTACCATAGTTTTGTACCATGTTTTGAATCAGATAGTGTGAGCCATCTAGCTTTGTTTTTCCTTTTTTGAGATTGTTTTGGCTATTCTATGTTCTTCAGATTCTGTGTAGATTTTAGGATGTGCTTTTCTAATGCTGAATTTTGATTGAGGATTGCATTGAATCTACAGACCAATGTTGGTAGTATCAACATTAATGACATTAACAACATTAACAAGATTTATTCTCCTAACCCATGAGATGTGTTTTATTTATGTCCTTTTAAGTTTTTCAACAATACTTTATGGTTTTCATTGTATAAGTCTTTCTCTTTTCTTATTTCATATTTTATTCTCTTTGAGGCTATCATAAATATAATTTTCTCAGTCTCCTTTTCAGATTGCTAATCTTTGTTGGCGTTTAGAGATGGAAGTGATTTGTGTGTTGCCTTTGTGTTTGGCTTCTTTGCCAAACTTGTTTATTAGTTCTAACACTGTGTGTGTGTGTGTGTGTGTGTGTGTGTGTGTGTGAGAGATCTTTAGGGTTTTCTACAGATAAGATCATATCATCTGTGAAAGAGGTCATTTTACTTTTTCCTTTTCAATTAGTTGAGACTTTCTATTGTGTGGAACAGAAGTAGCAAAAGTGTGTATCCTGTCCCCACAGTGAAGGTATTTATTAGATATCACAAAAATATACTAATAAAAAAGGGAGACAATAGGTTTTCTTGCTTATTTCTGACCTTGGAGGAGAAACTTTCAGCCTTTCCCCACTGAGATGATGCCTGCTATTGATGTTTCATATGTTGAGGTTGTTTCCCTCCATTCCTAATTTTCTTTTTCTTTTCTCTTCCCTTTCCTTGTTTTCTCTCTGTTTATGTCTCTATCTCTGTCTCTGTCTTTCTTTCCCCTGCTTCCTTTCAAAAAGAAACTTCTAGGTTTTTTGTTTGTTTGCTTCTTCATTGTTTTTGAAGCAGTATGATGCAATAGAAAATGCCCAGGTAAACAAGATTTGCACCTCTCTGATCCAGGTGATTGATGAAACTTTTTGGAATCTCAGTTTTTTCATATTTAAAACATAGTAATGCCTCTCTCACTCTGTCTCTCTGTCTCTGTGTCTCTCTCTATATCTATCTTTTTATATTGGGGGATGAACCCAGGGCCCTCACAGTGATACAATGTCAACCCTTTTTATTTTTTATTTTGAGACACTAAATTGCCCAGGATGGATTTGAACTTACAATCCTTCTGCCTCAGCCTCCCAGAATACTAGGATTACAGACATGTGCCACCCTGCCTGACTGGGTATTGAATTCGTCAAACACTTTTACTGCACCAATTGAGATTATATTTTTTCTCTTCATTCTGCTAATGTGGCATATTATGTTGATTGCTTTCATTGTTGACCCATCCTTGTGTTCCACGAATAAATCCCAGCTAATCTTATAACATGCTGCTGAATTTGATTGCCAGTATTTAGTGGTGGAGGGTTTTTTAAAAATCACTGTTCCTAAGAGATATTGACTTGTTGTTTTCTTGTACTGTTTATGTCTGGTTTTGATAGTAAATGTCAGCCTCCCAAGCAGCTGGGACTACAGGCATGTGCCACCATGCCTAGCTTTTTTAGTTTTTCATGTAAGCATTTATAACTCTAAATTTCCTTCAGGGGTCAGTTATGGATTAGAAGGAATGTATATTAGGTTTCAGGCCTCCACTTTATGTCTTTTCCCCAGCATTTCTCCCATCAATTTTCACCTTTTGTGGCAGCCTTGAACTCTTGACACCTCAAACTAGAGATGGAAGCTTTCATCTGAGGAGTGCACTCAAGGGAAAATTCTGGAACAGTTTCAACCCAGTGTGGCTTCCTTCTTTCAAGGGTCGAATCTCTTCCGGTTTCTTGTTTATTTTCTAGTGTCTTTGTTTTTTAATACATTGCTTGGAACTCATAATTGTTACCTAGAATAGAGTAGTTCTGTGCAAACTACTCCACAGTGCCTTTAAGCGGGATTACTTTTTTTTTTTTTTTTTAAGTAAGAGGAGTTCATTCCAACTTTGGCTTGACTGATCATCAAAGCTCATCACTTCTGCCCCTCACTAGTAAGAAAGAATACCGTCAGATTCTACTCTGAACTCTCAGCAGAGATGGTAAACTCCTAATCTCTGCCGAAACCCTAAATCCTAGTCACAGGAGGAAGAACACAACGGGCAGGGATTTGGCTGTGCAATCAATGCGTTCTTCTCAGTATTTCAAATTTTATTTCTGGCACGCTGTGCTGGAAAGCCGCATCTTCAGGTAGCATGGGTTTGGGCCCTATGGATTTGCTCAGTAAGACCTGCATTTTGGCATTATCCTCTCACGTCGCAGTGACAGGCAGTCACAGCATGACCATCTTAATCATGCAGTTGTTTTTCATGAAAATGTCACTGAGCGCTCCATACTGCAGAGGCTCCTGGAGGAGGAGCCATTGCACAAGTTCTCAGACTTCTGCGCTGGGCAAGCTCTTTTTCTCTGAAGCAACTGATAATATTTCTACCTTATTAATGTTTGGCCTCTGAGAAGCTTGGAGGCAAACGTGTATTTTCGAGCTTTTCCTTACTTCCTTTTATACTTTACTTTTTACTGAGAAGCGGTAGCGGGGACACTGGAATCATAAAGAGCCAGGGGTGCTGCCATCCCTTCAAACATTTTTGTTATCCTTTTTTGGGGGGACCTTAATAACCAGGTTCTAATCTATATAAGAAGCTCATCTTCTACCCAACGTGAAATTACACACCTTGCCTTCCCCTAGTTCACCAAATGGTGTTCAAGAAATAGTGTTTAAAACAACTGGATTTATTCCAAAAGGGCAGAGATAAAAGATATCTAAGGAAATGCTCGACTGGGCCTGAAGGCAAGTCCAAGGAGAGGCTCCCCATCGTGGTGGACCACAGATCATCAATGGAAGGAGAAAATAGATCTCGAAGTAAGTTATTGGACAGGGAGAGCAATTATTTGAATTTTCAGGGGCTGGCACATTTAAGTTAATACGCAGTCAGGCACAGCTCTGCTCGTTACAACCCAGGGCCAAGGCTGGGTCTGATGCCAAACTTACTGCCATCGTCTCTCTAGGGGGAGCTGAAGCCTGCGATGGCAGCGTTGGGCCGGAGCAGCGGCACAGTCTGCCCCTCATCTTCGACCTGGAAAAGGATGCCGCGGAAGGTGCGCCGCTCCACAGGCGCAGCGCCGAGTACCAGGCCGTGCTGCCCCAGGTCAGGAAGGTTCTTACGGAGGTCCTGCGGGATGTTGCCAGGGACAAGGTTTCCAGAGCGGATTACACTCAGGATCCTTCGGCAACACCCTGCTGCAGTCCCTACCACACCGCCTGCCGCTGCCAGACTGAGTAACAGGCCAGTGCTGCTACGAGGAGTAAGGCTTGTGCATCAGATGAACTGGGTTTGGGGTTCTGTACTTTGCATACTGTTCCTTCTTTAAGCCACTTAGGGGAGCAGCTACCATGGGGTAATGAACCACTTACAGGCTTTGGAATCAGGCACAGGTTTGGGCCTGGATTTTGAACTTGGACAATTATTTAATCTCACTTGCAAATGAGATTAAATAAAGTCAAGTAAGGTAATACATGAAAATGCCTTGCATGTACCCTACACAGAGCAGATGCTTAACACATTTTAATTTCCTAATTCTATTTGTGTATTCCTAAGTTTTACTGGTCATTTAGGGTAGATGGAGAAGCAGAATTTACGTGCAAATCACCTGGGCTCTGTCAAAAGAGCGCATGCCAGCTCGGTGGGCTTGGGGGAGGGACCGAGGGCCCACATTCCCAGGCTCCCACGGGCTGCCTTCAGCAGCCAAAGTTAGCTCTCTTTCTAGGTCTGGAGCAGAAGAATCCATGGAAAAGCCCCCGTTCCCTCCTTTTAGGTCAGAGGAGTGGAGTTTTACTTGCTTTGTGGTACTGGGATTATACCCATGGCCTTAACACTGAGCTTTGCTCCCCAGCCCTTTTTATTTATTCTGAGACAGCTTTCTGCCTCAGCTTCCAGAGTGCTGGTATCACAGGCTTGTGCCACCGGCCCACCTGCACAGGAGGGGATTGTAAAGATTGTACCAGTTCTTCTCACCCCCCCCCAAATCTCCAGGACATGAAATGAAGTTTAAGAAACTAAAAAATGCATTGCCACATTTTATTAGTGTCCTAAATGGGACCCAAAGGTAATAAATGATTTATTCCAATCACTGCAAAAATACTTTGCCTAACTAAAATAATTTCTATATGAATGTAATATACAAGAAATACAATTCGGAGAGTTTTTCCTATAAGTACATTTTTTTTTTACACAGCATACGTTTAAAAAGGATGCCCTTTTCAATGTAAAATTTCAGCTACATACCAATATGGTTGGTAGCACTGACACTGTGGTTTGAAGGTATTTTAGATATGTGATGCAGATGCAGGTCCCCGGTGCCCATGGGTCTTGGTGAGTCAGCCTCGTCCCGTGGTGGGGAGGCACGGCACCTGGCATTCCTGCCCCCCCGTCTGTTCACACAATCGCACTCCATTCTTCCACCTTCCTTGTTTTCTCCAAAACCTCCTGACAGGGGGGTCCTGATTTCTGAGGTGCGCTTCTCCTCAGGACTGCTTCGTTTTGCCCTTCTGACTTCCACGGCACAAGATTATCTACCGAAATCAAAACAGAATGGCCTTACTCTCCGCAGGAGGCGGCTGTGGGCAGCGGTGGAGCCAAGGTCCGGCCCAAGTGTGGTGAACACAGGTGGACCCCATGGGCTTTCCGATGTGCCCACAGGCTGACCCTCACCCACACTTCAGAAAAGCCACCCATCTTTCATCGGTGAGGGACAAGCATGGCAGATTCCAAAAAATACTGACTCTACATACGTGTGTGTGCGTGCACGTATGTATGTTTACATGTATATGTGCATTTTTAAAAAGGCTATCTTGTAAACACAGACTGTTAGGTCATTATCACGGGTCAGTGTACGTCCTTGGTGTAGCCTGCCTTACGCTTGCTCACAAGGCCGAGACCAGTCTCCCAATAGGCAGGCCTGCGTGCTGGCTGTTACCGAGGCAGAAGCTGCTCGGCCTTCTGGAGGCAGCTTCTCCCTCAGGCACCAGAGACGGTCAGCTCTCAGTGCCTCCAGTAAATCCCAAGGAGGAAAGGGATACCTGCAGGCCGGGGTCAGTATATTTCACAGGGGCCACTATGATGACCCATGCTCTTAAGGCAGAGGCCCAGGGAGCCCCAGGCAAGCTGTGTTCCTTTTGAGAAGAAAAGTGATTTTAGCCAAGTTGAGACACTAAGATTCTTCTGTAGTCTCAGAAGCTTTTAAGGAATAAAGATGTGGATTCTGGACAAATGACTGCGACATGGTGACTTAGAACAAAGGCAAAGAGAGGGAGTTTCTAGCATCCTTGATGGGATGCTGCTGCCACAGTGGAGTCACTGACCCAGTCCCACAGTAGATGGTGGCTCCTCCTCATCTATCTGCAGGCACAAGGACAGGCTGGGTCCTGGGACGGCCATGACACCTAGGACCCGCCCTGCATCCAGGGACAGCCTGACACTGGTATAATGCTCTAGTGACCTTATTTAATGGCTATCCTCTCCGAGAGGAAACACTTCTTTTACACTAATAAGATTCTTTTTTGTCCTTTTGAGACAGGGTCTCGCTATGCAGTTCAGGCTGGCCTTGAACTCACTTCGTAGCCCAGGCTGGTCTCAAACTTGCAACGATCCT
>PVJX010018486.1:0-36440 GCA_004027295.1 Dolichotis patagonum
TAAAAATTTGGGCTGCTCCTTGCACTGGATGGAAGCAAAATCTGTGAAACTCCACGATCTCCTTATCCAGGGAACACTCCCCACAACTCAGTGCAGTTCCCACCAGGAACCTCCTCAGTCATTCTGGTGACCTGGCCCTGGAAACATCTGATCTGTCAACCTGGTGGGAGGGCACAGGGGCTTCAGGGTTCCCAGCGGCCACCCTGTTGACCTGATCTGTTTTATGTTGAAGTTCTAGTTAATATTTCAGTTGAATAGAAAGTTTAACTGCTAAAAAACAGAATTTTCAAACCCCGACACAGAAGACCACCAGGGCTCCTGGGCTCTTAACTTCTCTTTGATTTTAAGAATTGCAGCCTGGGCATGCCAGCTGACAGCTGCCCTCCCAGCCCCAGGCTTCTGGGCCTAAGGAACCCGGCAACTCAAAGGCTCGGCCTCTAATCTGTCCCCTGGGCCCTCACCAGGCAGCTAAGGTTAAGCCAGTAGCAATCAAGCAGATAGCCTGGGCTCCAAGAGACCTCCCTTCCCCAGTAGTGATGGCTGGGGCTGCCTTGGGGCCAGATGCAGGGAGGGGGGCTCAAAGCTTTAGAACTGCATTCCCTTCATCTGCTACCCCCACTCCTGCCACCTGCCAAGGAGGTACCTTGGGGCCCTCGTCTTCAGCCTCTTCCTCCTCTTCATTCTCTTCCTCCTCCTGCCCTTCTCTGGGCACTTTGGTTCTCAGCACCTGGGGGATGGTGAAGGGCCTGCAGGTTTGGAGAGAAAGTGAGATCAAAGACTAGGTTAAAGCTGGGGAGAGAGCCTCAGAACAGGGATCTGAAGTAGACAGGGCGCCGCCAGGAGAGGAGCAGGCTCAGGAGGCTGGGAACACCACAGAGCTTTTCAAAACCAGCTTTGCTCCAGCCCCTGGATTATTTCCAGGAACCCAGGTCTGACTGGGGGTGAGAAAGATAAGGAAGAGGTTAAGCTGGGGCCCTTCAGTCTTCCCTTTAGTTAGGAAAGCTCTGCTTTGATCTGTTTTGGGAAATTCCCATAAGATTCCACTGGGAAAAATGTTCCGCACGTGAGGAAAATGCAGACTGGGTGTGGTGGCACATGCTTGCAATTCCAGCACTTGGAAGGCTGAGGCAAGAGGATCACCATAAGTTCGAAGCCAGCCTGAGCTCCACAGTGCGTTGAAGGCCAACTTGAACTACACAGCATGTAGGGAGATCCTGTCTCAAAAAATAAAAGAATAGAAAAGAAAAGAAGGAGGAGGAGATGGAAGAGAAAAAATAGAGAAAGAGGAGATGAAGGAAGAGGAGAGAAGAAGAGGAAGAGTAAGAAAAGAGGAAGAGGAAGAAGAGGAGGAGGAAAAAGAGGAAGAGGAAGAGGAAAGAGAAGGAGAAGCAGATGGCATTGGCGGCAGCAAAAGTACTTCATAAGACCAAATAAATGCTGCGACACTCAGAATGGGCTGAGGTGGAGGAGCACTGGACTAGGAGTCAGGAGGCCTGGGTATGGGTCCTGGTTCTGCCCTGACTTGCCCATGTGAGCAGGCCTGGCTTCTCATCTGTACACACTGAGGGTGACAAGAGCTCCCCAGGCCTGCGAGCCGCTCTGCTCCGGGAATGCCACTGCCCACTGCCTCACCTGCGGCTGATGAGCTCATCATCCGAGTCTGCATCATTGGCGCCCACCTGGTTGCCATCGTATGTGTCATCATACTCATCCTCATAGTTTTCACTGTGGTAGTCGCCTGGCTGCAGTGGTACCTGCAACGGTGGAAGCTTGGGTCAGAGGCGCTCAGGGACCAGTCAGATCTTCCATGCTCAGCAGAGGCCCAGCTTGGTTGCCTACCTCCTCCACCACCACGCTGTACTGTTCATAGCACTGCCGCTGCGCTGCCACCGCACGCTTGTCGTTCAGCAGGCTCCGAGTGCTCCCCGCTTTCCTGGGGACAGCAGAGAGGGAGGAGACCATCAGGCTGGGATGGCGGTGGGGTGCAGAGGATCCAGAGAGACTCCAGGCTTACTTTGGCAGAGCTGGAACTGGCCCATGCTGAGACAAGGATGTCAGGCACCGGTGAGGAGCGGCGGTGGGGCTCTCACCACTGCTAAGGCCCCTCTAGGGCACCGCAGGAGCCTGTTAAAGTAACACACAAGCCTCTCTCTTCTGACCAGGAAATTCCCCTCCAGGGCACTGACCCATACACACAGAGAAGTCTGGTCAGGGGTTTTCTTTTCAGTATTGTTGGCAACAGTGAAAACTGGAAAGCAACGGATGTCCTTCATGAGTGAAATGGCCCCATGAACTGTGCCTTGTCTGCGCTACAGACTGCTGCGCATGGTTCTCAAGAACAATGCTGATCTATTTGTGCTGACGGGAAGAATTCTATTCTGCAGGAGAAATGAAAGCTAAAGAAAAACAGAATGATCCTGGAAGCAAAGCCACCCACTTCTGTTTCTGTAGGCTCTTAGTGCTGTATGCAAATGCAGAGAAGGCCCAGCATGTTATTAAACCACAATGATGACTTCAACTATGAGGGGCTTGGGGTTGTTTCAATCTTTTGCTTTTGTTTGGTTTGTTTGTTTGTCCCCCCCCCCCACAACAGTGCCAAACTCAGGGCCTCAAACTCCAGTCTTTAAAATAAACAAAAAGTAAGCAAGGCCACATGTGGAGTCCTCCAACCTCTGGGGTGTGGAGCAAGGAGGAACCCTGGCCTCTTCCTTTCACCCCTTTACCACAGTGACTCCCTATCTACCTGTTTCACAGTCCCACTTCCACGTAAGAATTCACTGGAAGAAAAATTCTGGAAGCACAACTCCCATCACAACGCAGGGAAGGAAAGTCAGGAGACTGCAGGGTAAAGGGACACCGCTGGGATCACTGTGACCTGTAGCTTCAATGGACTCAGGCAGGTATGTTGACTCTGCCTTTGCCAAACTGTAGAAAAACTTGGCTTGTCAGACACTTGCACAAGCTTGTGGAATGTCATTTCTAACCCTGCAGGGGAAAATCAATATGAGATGCCAGGCAAAAAATCCAGCTTAGCCGTGAAATCGGGGCTCTGGAATGTATCAAGGGAAGTAGGGAGTGGGGAGAAGAGACATAAGCTATACGTAGCTTCCATAAAAATCTTCTATTAACTGGCTTTTGTCACAGGGAGGGGCAGGCGTCTGAGTCTGTCTGGCTGTCTGCCTGAGAGCCTGCAGCCAGTCAGGACTGTAGTCCTCAGCATGGTAGGCAAGGGGTTGCCTTTCTGCAAGTATTTTTTTTATTTTTTGTGGTGCTGGGGATTGAACCCAGGGCCTTTGTGCTGAGTTACATCCCTATCCTCCCTCTACCTCCCTACATTTTAATTTTGAGATTTAGTCTCAGTAAGTCACTAAAATGCCCAGGCTGGACTCAAACTTGAGATCCTCCTGCCTCAGCCTCCCAGAGTGCTATAATTACAGGCATGTGCCACCACACCCAGCCAACAATCTTTATTAAGGGCCTATTACATGTTATGCAGGCTTCTAAAGCTGAGGTGGGGAGAGATTTGGAAAGGCGTTAGATATGGCTCAGACTTCATGAACTAAACAATGCAGTGTCGTGACAGATGAGCACATGAGAGCAATGTGGATCATGCTGAATGGCAACACGCCTGGCCGGGAAACAGAGGCAGGAGAAATGAACTCTGGCTCCAGAGTCCAGCAGGGATCCAGAGGAAGGGTAATGAAGCTCTGTGACAGGAGGGGTATTTGATTGGATCGAGAGGAAAGGACATGTTTGGGACCAGGAAGAACCGTGATGGTGGCCTTGACACTGTACCTGGCTCTCTGTACCATGCTGGAAAAGAGATGGAGAGGAAGTAAAAGGGTCTAAACTTGTCCAGGTGGTTGTGTTGGGGGGGCCTCTATTACATGACTCCCTGGCAGGCCAACCAGAGAGGCTTGACAACCTCTGACCAGCCTAGCTGGTCCCCAGGAGAAAACACAGGGACAGTAGAGCCTGGCGCCCAGGCAGCCCATCTCTGGCCCTATGGCCTTACTTGAAGCCAGGAAGAACAATCCCAGTAAAACCAGCTGGTAAAAGGCCAGTCTCAGGGCCAGAACCTCATTTCAGGCAATAGTGGCTTCAGGGACTGCCATGAAAACAAGGTGCTTCCCTGCAGGCTCCCCTGAAACTTGGTCGTCTTTCCCCTCATCTTCTCAGCCCTGTTCTTCAGGGCCCATCTCAAACTGGTCTGTGAAGGCCCACAAGACAATAAATCCCTCCTTTTCCAGGTGAGGAGTCAGGAGACTGAGGCAGAGCAACCTGTAAGGTTCATACAGCTTCTAACAGCAGGTCTCTTGACTCAAGTTTGCTTCATCATTGCCTGAGTTATGTAACTATAGGCAAGTCCCCTATCTTCACTACGTCTCAGTCTCTTTTCCAGCACCTGCTTGGTGTGAGAATGAAGATAATATGTAGACCTGGCACCTGCTAGATTCAACACAATGAATCCTGTTTGCTTTATGGCAGGACTTATCAGAGGCTTTCCTGTGCTAACACATTCTGTGATTCTCCAAGAGGCAGACATACATTTTTGGCCATAGAATCTTTTCTTTTATTCTGGAGACAGAGTCCAGGCTGGACTAAAGCCTGGTGATCATGGTGATCCTTCTGACTCAGCCTTCCAAGTCCTGGGATTATAGGCATGTACCACCTCATCTGGCCACAGAACCTTTTCTGAGGAACGTTTGTTATTTTCCAGAGTGCTGTGGAACAGTCCAAAGGAGTTAGGGGACCCCACCTTATGAACACAGCTTCCTTTACTGGGTACAATATATCTGTGGCACAGATGGTTGGCATCTACCCAACAGTCCCTTCTACCTCAGCCTTATGACTAACAGACCCTCATTTTACTCAAGTCTTTGTACCTTTGCTCTTCATATTAGAGCCTCAATTAAGTGTGACTCAATTATCCTGGATAAGAGAGGAATGTGGAAACTTCTGGCCTGGCTTCCCAGTCTCAAAAGGAGACAGGGACACCTACACAGGACTTCAACTTGGCATTGTCATTGCTGGAAGCCATAGCCGAAACAGACACAACCCACTGAACCCTCAAGGGAACCAGCCTGATCATGAAGCCAAGGTCCCTAAAAAACAGAAAAGAGGCAGCCTGGATCATGGCATTGCACCACGGGCTAGTCACGCCCCTCCCCTTGCAGCTCCTTGAACATGAGGAACCAGATCTCCTTACTGCTTAAGCCATGGAGTGTGTCCTGGACTCAATGACACACACATAATGTGATCTGCTTTATATGATTGAATTTCCAGTGTGCTCCTTGAGAGCAGGAAGGGCCCTGAGACTCTCCGCACTGCCCTGATTAGGACACCTGTCTCTGCTGAACTCCTGATGCACCCTACCCCGCCACTTTTGCTCTGCCACTTCTTGTTTAATGGTCTGTCTTTCCCACGGTCTCTGCCCCTGGAGGGCAAGGCTGGGGTGTCTGGCTCACCTTGTTTTCCTGGTGTCTAGCATAGGAACTGGTGCTTGTAAATCACTTAATAAATATTTGCTGAGCGAATAAATAAATAATGAACACATGAATGGAAGCTTTGCCTCTTTATAATCCCCATCCCTGGGTTAGCTAGCACAGTGGGTTCAGTAAACACTGTCTATCCAGGTTCTGCCAGGCAGCCTGGAATGCCCCAGTCCTTCTGACGACCCTGATAGCTGGGACCAGCCCTTGGCAGATGCTTTTGGGTGACTTACAACTTGGGGGAGATGGGTCCTTACATTACCATGGCCCCAGGTAAAGCTGCAGATGAAGGTCAGGTGAAAAACCAAGCCCAGAGATACCTAATCTCTATGGGGGACCTACCAATTTAGGCTCCCTGGGTTGGAGCGTGAGCTAGCCTTGTACTTGCTGGGGGACCTCTGGGTACTCCTCCTCCACAGAAGGAGCTACAGAGGGTCAATGCCTGGTGTGGCAGCCATTGATACAGGGTAACAGCCCTGGCCTGGGATCTTGGCAATGTGGCAATGTACATGACTAAGCAGTTTGCAAGTGCTTCCTGCCCAGCCAGCCAGATGGCTTTAGTGCTGTCCGACACCCACTCCTCAAACTCTTGGCCAGCCAAGCTTCTAACAAGGCAAGGGACAGGGAACAGCTTGCACTTCCACACTAGGGCTCTTGCCAGAATGGGGCCAGCCTCCTCCCTCTGAACCTCCCCATTCACATTGCTGTGACTGGAGATAGAGGAGGCTGCACTCATCCAGAGTGCAGATTTCTGTGTTTCATGAATCAACACTATTTCAGAACTTTGGGAGACTGGCAGTGTTGTCAGTGTCTTATTTTGCCATTCCTGATTTGGCTGTCAAACACTCTACCAATACTGGTGATTCTCAGTCCCTTTGCTGAGCCATCATTCCAAAGCTTTCCAAAACAATGTATCAGCTCATGGGACCCTCACCACACTTATGACAGCCTTGGAGTCACCGTCTTTGATTACTCTACTCAGTTTTCTCTTTTCTTCTTTGCAGAACTGGTCCCTTTGCAGCTCTTGGTCCCACATCCTTCTCAAAGGAGACTTCCTGCCTGGGTGGAGCTCCCAACAGAAGTACAGGAGTCTGCATACCTCCATCCCAGTACTTGTTCTACCTGCAATGTGACACTGCTTGTTTGATAAGCTGATTAATGCAAACTCCACGTGGGCACAGGCCGTGTCTATTTTGCTCCCCACTCCAGTTCCAGAACCTAATTAATCCAGGGCCTAGAATGCTTAAGTACCAGGCAAATATTTGTTGAATGAATAAGTCATGAATGGACCTTTTTGATGCCTAAAATGTAAGAAGGACAAAAATCTACAAGAGAAAGGCCTTAAAATGGGATATGTTCACCTTTGGAAAAGTTCACTTAGTACAAATCCTTAATTTTCTCATTTTGTCATAGCTTAAGGAAAATCATGTCAAAGACTGGCTTCTGGGAAGCACTGTCCACCTCTACTGCCCACAGAGTTGACAGTCAACACATCAAATATATAATAAGGGTACAGGGGGACAGTTGGCCTCTCTGGCCTTTTGCTATTGACAAGGAGGATTCATTAATAACTTTCTTGCCAGGGTCACAGTGTGAAGCAGTCATTTAGGAATCTGGCCCCTGCTCCAAGAAGTACACAGTGAGCCAGTTCTGTAAAGATGGGGCTCTTGGTTTCTCTCACTGTCCCTCTGCACTTTCAGGGCTGGGGTGAGTGGAATCCCACAGCCCACTGCACTTACCTCCTGCCTTTGTGTATCCGGCTTAGGTCCACTGAATCTCTGCTGAACACATCAAATTCATCATTCTGGAAGACGTTGTGACGAGATGTTAGCACGGGGGTGGGGTCTGGCTTTGCCTGTCTGTGGGAACAAAAATCAGTTTAGGGACCCTGCCAGCTGATGCCTATCTCCTATGTCCCACTCTCTCCAGCCATGTACTTTTGTTTTTTTGGACACAAGATTTTGCTAAGTTGCCCACGCTGGTCTTGCACTCATGGTCCTCCTGCCTCAGTCTTCCAAGACATGCTGGGATTACAGGCATGTACCACTACTCCCAGTTTGCCATGCTGTGTTGTAGACATTAGAATCTTTACTCTGATTCAATAACCACAACTAGGACAGAGTCTAAAAACTTTTAGTTGAAGACAAAGCCCTGCCTGAGTATGTGTCACACCACAAATGAAGCTCCCTCATGCATATGGGCTTTCTTTCCATTTTTTAAAAACTCCATCCCTCATTTAATGCTTGCAATGGCTCTGTGGGATAGGGTTCATAGGTAAGTCAGTCTCTTGTGGGATTTTTTTAGGTGCTGGGGTAAGAATAGGACCTTGAACATTCTACACAAATGCTCTACCATATCCCTAGCCTCACATATAACCTCCTTGTGCCTCTGTGCTGAGGAACTTGTGCAAAGGCACAGAGATCACTTCATTCAATCATATGGTAAAGATCATTTGTTCATGGGAAGAAACATCCATTTGTGTATGTCTCATGGTGCGCTTTGAAGCCTTGAGGGAAGCAGTGAGCCAAACTCAGAAAGGACAAAGGATGGAAGAGGCTTTGGATGTCTCCTTTCAGATATCTACTGGGAAGCTGGTAAGGCTGGAACAGGTCAAAACCTTAGGAACGCTGAAGGGCTCAGCAACTTTTGTTGCATCTGTTGCTAATCAGTCTTCCCACAAGATACAACAGAGACTATGAGCTGTGCCCTGAGAACCTCCTGGGGGCCCCAGGGTTTGCTTCCCTGAACAAGGCACTAGTTTAAATAGTACACTTCTGTGATGAAGAGAGCAAAGCAGAGGCCTGGGCTATCAGGCAGGCAGAAGGGCCTTTGCCCCAAGGCAGACTGGGTCCCAGACTCCGCCCACCCATCTCTCCCACCTGTCTAGGCTGTGGTCCAGCTGGCTGAGGGCAGGTGGCAGCCGCTCCTCCAGGATGTTGTTGATCACCTGCTCCGGGTCGTAGTGGTAGTGCTCCAGGCAGGACAGGATGAAGCCCTCTCCAAGGTCCGGCAGCAAGTCCTTCACTTGGGAGATGAGTGAGTCCAGCTCAACACCACACACAGTGGGGCCAAGGGTGCCAGCTGCTCCCATGCACTACAGTGAGAGCCAGAGTGAAGAAGGGGATGGCTGATGTGATGGGGCTGTAGCCTCAAACAGCACTGGACTTGCCATCATAGGATCTACTTTGATTCTTGCCCCTACGTCTCCTGGCTTAGCCTCTATTTCCGTCTCTGTGGAAAAAGGGGGCTCTATGCTTTGCTTTGCTATTTCTGACTGTGTGACTTTGGGCAGGGTGCTTCTCCTGAGCCTGTTTCCTCATAAAATAGGTCTACTACCATTCACCTCATGAGGCTGTTTCAAATAGTTCAAAAGGAGGACACATAAACCACTGAGCGCAGAGCATGGTACAGACTCAGCACTGCAAGCCAGGTGTGGTGGCACACACCTATAATCCCAGCACGTGGAAGGCTGAGGCAGGAGGATTGCTGAAAATTCAAGACTAGCCTGGGCTACAAAGTAAGCTCAAGGCCAGCCTAAAGTGCATGGTGAGACCCTATCTTGAAAGCAAAGGAAAAAAAAAGACTAGGCACTCTGTAATTAGTTATGGTCTACTAATCAAGCCCTTTACCAACTGTAACAAGTCAACTGACAATGCCAAGGAACAGTAACTCCCAGGCTGGATGGTGTAGACATGAATAACCACAGAATAATCATAACAACAACAACAACAACAATAAATAATTCAGATAAGAAGCCAAATGGGGAAGAGGGTGTGGAAAACTGGAGGGAGAACCAGGGGGCCTGGGGTTTCACAGAAAGAACAGAGTACTTGTTAATGGGGAATCAAGGGCCAGCCAGGCCCGGCACTCTAGGCAGAGGCTCTGGGGATCCCAACAATCTCATGGAAGTGGGTATAGTATCTATTCCCAATTTACAGATGAGGGACTAAGACAAGGCGTGATGTGCCCAAGCCTGAACATCTGGTGAGTGGCAGATGAGTCTACACCCCTGAGCCGTCTGCCCTGAGTTTGTGGGGTCTCCACTCCTACATCATTGCTGCTTTTCAGGGAAGAGTCCAAGGCTCAGAAGCCATATACTTGACCAGTTCTGGAAAAGCCTGGAGGGAAAGCACTAGATCTGAGGCTACCAAACTTGTTCACTGGGACCCTGTTGTTCCTATGGAGGGGTTTCCAGGGCTGCAACCAAAGGAGCCCCACTTTCACCTGCACAGGGGAGAGCTCAGGAAGAATTTCATATGCAAAATGCTTCACCTGTTCATTTCATCGAGGAAGAACAGGCTTAGACAGCTTAAGCAACTTTATCTGTCCTAATGCCTGGTGTAGCACAGCACACAAACTGACCAGTAGTTTGAGTTTGTCTGTTCCAAAAGAAACTTTTTCCCTAATTGCAGAAACAAGGAAAAGAGGTTTGCCACTGCCCTGATGGGATAGTAGGGGTTGGGGAAGCAGGGGAAGGAACTCCCTGGATACACACCTCCTCTTGCTCTGAGTTCTCCAGTTGTGATAATGTTTGACTGACTGGCTCTGCTGTCGCCATGACCCCATTAGAATCTCTACTAGGGTCCTTGGCCACTGATGGGTTTTTAGTATCCATGGCTTTCCGTCTGTCCACTCCTTCCCATGCACTTTCTACTGCCTGGAGGATGTAGGTAGTTCGTGTCTCATCCCTGTGAGGCTGTTAAGGGCTCTTTCTCAGGTTCCACAACCTTCTCTGCCTTCCCAGCTCTGAGGCAACTTGATTTCTCAGTCTCTCCCCAAAATCTGACCAGTGGTAGTCCAGGGCACCTGGGCCGGTAGGGCAGCAGGCCATGGCCACATAGCCCTTGCAACACACTACCTGTCATTCAACATGAAGCAGCTCTGGACAAAGACAGCACCGGGGTCCACCCTCAAGTGTCTTGGGACATGGTGTTAGGATAAGCCAGCAGTTCCTCTTTTGCACTGACTGCTAAGAGGAGGGCCTGACAGGGTCACTGCCACTGGGCTTCCTGTCCAACTAGCCAAGGACCTTCTATAGAGTGGGAACCTGCAGGGTATCGAGTCAAGACTTAATAACTTACCCCAGCAACCAAAAGGGTTCACAGGCCAACTCCCTCTCTAGCACCCTGGGCACTGCCAAGCCAGAATTCTGAGAGCTGTTTTCAATGCCCTCATTCCACTTCTAGTCTGAATCACCACGATCTGTGCCTGGATGCTAGCAACAGGCTCCTCATTGCCCTCTGAACTTCCTGTGGTCCCAGGCCAGTATATTCTGTTCCCTGTGGTAAACACAGCTTTTCTATGGTATATACCTGCCCATGTCACCTCCTGCTTCACAGCTTTCTATTTAGTTTATTTTTATTTCTTTATCGGTACTGGGGATTGAACTCATGACCTCGTGCTTGCAAGGCAGGCCCTTATGCCACTGAGCTAAATCCCCAACCCCTGCTTCACAGCTTTCTACACATCTCAGCACTTGCAGAACACTGTCCAAACTCCTCAGTGAGAGGCACCACTTCGAAGCTGTGCACACAGCAGTAGCTCACCTGTCAGACCTCCTCCAGTAAAGACTACACCCTATACTTTGTACACAACAGTGGGCACACTCCTCCAGGGAGCCTGCTCTTTCTATCTTCTGACCCCTGGGAACACTCTTGTCCTCAGCCTAGCTCTCAGCTTGACATCTATTCTTTCTGTTCCCAGCTGGGACAGCACTGGTCCTTTGAGTTCCGCTAGGTGAGGTGCTGTCTGAATTCCTTTCGTATGACTCTCTAACTGCCTGTTTACTTGTCCTTCTCTCCTCCTGCAGTGGATCTGTGTGTGTGGGCCAGGACCAACTTGAACACACAGGCCCAGATACTCAGGCAACACCTAGAGAAAGCAGGACTACACTGTCCCTACCCCGGACATCAAAGCAGTCAACTGCTCTAGAAAAAGAGGGGCTGGGACGTTGGCTGGCTGTAAGAACTACTGGCTAACACTCTTCCAACTCCCCTTTGTCCCTGCAGGTCAGGCCAGGCTCTGTGCCAGGGGCCTGTGGTAGAAGGATACAAGACTGACGAGGCCTGTTGCAGCAAGCTGATGTCTTCAGCCACAGGGAAGAGTGCATCATAGTCGCAGAGGAACCTTTGGGACAGACAGCAGACAGGAAGGATGCGGCTGGAGCCACAGGGACATTGTTCTGCTGCAAGCCACTCCCTGTGTCTGCTTCCCAACCGTAAGTGCCAGGACCTTTGAGTAGTGGTGAGCACACGGCAGGCACTCCCACATGTAAGGTCCCATGGGGACTAGTGGAAAGGCCACAGGCGTATTCCACTGCTGATTCAAGTTCAGCCACACTCACCTCTTCTCTTGAAGCAAGGAGCTGAAGATCTGAAGGAACTCTTCGATGAAGCCCTGAACACTGTCACAGCTGGAAAATGACACCAAAGATGAGTTCACATAATGCAAGATGACACACAGGTCCCTTCCATGCCCACCCTGATGTGAACCTTGCAAGGTTCTGGCCAATTGGAGGAAATGGGCATTTTTCTGAGTTTCCTACCTCTGCTTGGCAAATCCCAGAGCAGAAGAGCAGGCCATGATGGAGTGAAGGGAGTGTTCTTGCTGAGCTGTGAGAGAGCTCCTGGGGACTCACCTGCTTTCTAGGATGGGAAGGAGGCAGATCTGGTTCAAGATGATGTGAAAAACCTCCATTAGCTTCTTCTTGGAATGGGAGAGCCTCTGCCACAAGTCAGCCAACAGCCTTTGTGACCAGAATGAAAGATAAATCGATTTAGGAGGCAAAAGGCACTAGGGAAGCTCTTCTCAGCAGTTGCATGCTCCTCTACAGGGACATGAAAGTCTCATAGGTCACTGTTGGGAATAGCTGAAAAAAGGTGGATGGGGGATCAGCAGGCTCCACTTCTCAGTTCAACAGTAAGTCAGGAACAGCGGGGTTGGTTACTAACAGCTTGGAGCAACAGGTGAGAGGGTGCTTAGGTGCAGAGGCCAGCCATGCTATTAGCTGTTGGTATTTAGGGGCACTGGGTTAATAGACTTAATTGCTAAGCAGGACTCCGGGACCAATCTCCCTTGCTCATTTAACTCTCTACTTGTTGAAATCTTTATCCTGCAGTCCTCACACAATGCCTTATACAATACTTAAAAAAAAAACCAAAACCAAACTTGTTGGGTGTGATAGCACAGGCCTGTGATCCCAGCACCGTGGGAGGCAGAGGGAGGATTGTAAATTCAATACCAGCCTGGGCAATTTAGGAAACTTAGTGGAACCCTATGGCAAAAAAGGTGGTGGGGGGGGGGAGTAATTGGGGATGTAGCTCATAGGCTCAACCCCCCAGCACTGAGAAAGAAAAACAAAACAAAACACAAGTCTTTTGTGCTGAGGGTATAACACTTGGTAGAGCACTTGTCTCGGATGACTTAAGGCTCTGGATTTGATCATCCCCCCAAAATAATTCTCTTAGAAAGAAAGAAAGAAAGAAAGAAAGAAAGAAAGAAAGAAAGAAAGAAAAGAAAAGAAAAGAAAAGAAAAGAAAAGAAAAGAAAAGAAAAGAAAAGAGAAAGAAAGAAAAGTAAAGTAAAAATAAAAATGCTGGGGCCAGGAGACTCCAAGGTAGAGATGAATGAGCCAAAGGCTGAGCAGTCCCTGGTCCCATTTCCTTGTTTTCAACACTGGGAATGTGGCTGGGGAAGGCAGGGTCTATGATAAGGTCTCCCTTTCCATACAACTTCCTAATTCTGTCCCCGCCTTACTTGCTATCTTCAAGCCTCCTCTTCTTAATTGCAGACTCCATTTCCGGAATTGCCACTTCATAAAAGGAAGCTAGTCTGTGGAGGCACATGTGGGTAAAAGCTAGATTAGTTAATAAATACCACATTTCCCTAGAAAACCAAAGTCATCCCCAAGGGACTGGGAAGCCTCATTTCTCGCTTCCACAATTATTTTTCCTGGGGCTACCCTGGACCCCATACTGACCCACTGTGGTTCCACAAGCAATCTCTTGGGTAGTGACTGTAGCTATGTCCCTCTTTCAGATGGGACATTCTATTCTTTTTCAGTATTGTGCGTGGGATTGGGGGGGGTATTGTTTGGTTTTTCAAGAAGGGTCTTGCTATGTAGTTCATGCTGGCCTTTAACTTACTATATAGATCAGCCTGGCTTCAAACTTTGGCAACCCTCTTACCTCAGCCTCCCGAGTGCTAGGATTACAGGTATGTGCCACTACACCGGGCTCAAGAGTGTCTTTTTTACTTGTTCAAAAGCTGCTATTTCTATATGTACATAAATGTCCATTGATAAATAATTTTTCCTACTTTAGTTATGAGATGTAAAGTTTTAGTTTTAGTGTGAATTGGAATTTTTAAAAACTGTTTTAACATGAAAATATTAACACAATATATCTTTGCTCAGAACAGGCTTAATGTGCTCTCAATTTACATATATCCTACTGTCTATAGTAGTTCTATGAGTTAAACCAGTTAGTATGTTTCTATAACTCTTATAAAATTAAAAAGTATATATATACACATACACATATATATAATGAGCTGGGTGGTGACACATGCCAGCAACCCCAGCTATTAGGGAGGCTGAGGAAGGAGAATTCCACAAGTTTGGAGGCCATCAGCCAGGGCAACACAGCAAGGCCTTGTAGGGGGTTGTGGGGCGAATGGACAGGAATGTTCCAAAGAAAGGTTAAAATGGTAGGAAGGGCATTCCAGGCGTCGGAGTACAGAGTACAAGGGCTTAGGGTGTGTCTGAGGCAAGCCCAGGAGTGCGGCATGACCTGAGGTGCACGGTGGGGACATCAGGACATGCAGGAAAAGGAGCCAATTCTAATTTCTAGAGTCAGATTGGGAGGAACTATGGAGTGTTGGCTAGGGGTGGGGTCTTTATTGAGTGGGCAGCAGAAGCTACTACAAACTTGTATCTAAAGGATCCAAAAGAAGACCCCACCAAAATGAAGAAAGACAGGGAGGAAAATATGAGGAGGAAGGAAGACCACTTTGTCCTCTCAGTCCTACTAGCATCTTCCTTATGTACTAAGAAAGGAGACTACAGGCACAAACATTCCCAAGCCAGTGTGAAGGGGCTGTCACCACACTGCCTGGTAATGACAGATGCTGGCCCATTCTCAGTGGCCTCTGGTTCTCACTCTTGCCAGGTATTTCTCCCCACCATTTGCAACAGCGCCTGGGAGCCTATCAAACTTGGTCCACTCATCCATCCATTCTGTCATTTACTCACTCATTCAACAAAACATTTATCTAGTGCTGACATGTGCCAGAGATGGCAGCTGGTTCTCTGACCCCTTCCTTCTCAAATTGTAAAAGTCAGACATTAGGACTGATCAGCTTCCAAGATAGAGACTGTTAGAATCAAGTGTTGATCAGCATTCCCCCCAGAAGAAAGGAGTTGGGATGGGGCTGCAGCTGTCCACTTTGGAAAAATGGTATTTTGTTGTCGGGTGTGATGGTTCATGCCTATAATCTCAGCACTCAGAAGACTGATGCAGGAGGATCGCTGCAAGTTTGAGACCAGCCTGGGCTAGAAAGTGAGTTCAAAGCCAGCCTGAACTGCATAGAGACCCTGTCTCAAAAAGATTAAAAAAAAAAAAAAAGTATCTTTTCTCACGAAAGGGGCATGAAGTTGGTAGGAAATTTGGAAAATACAGAAGAGTAGAAAATTAAAATCACAAAGGATCAGAGTGTTCTTAGAATTTTATACCTTGGTGTTCTCATTTATTATTGCAATTTCTCATTTTAAACATCTCCCTGAACAGGGAGGGTCTTTGGAGTTAAGTGTGTAAAATTTAGATGAGTGGACTTTCCTGCATGGGGTAATGGAGGTGGCGATGAGGTCCCACCCTTCTCAGGGTGAGTGACTCTGCCTTTGAACCAGACACAGCCTTGGCTGGAGCAGGCTGTTCCACTGTGCTGGAAGCCAGGAACAAATGGCAAATGCAATGACCTCAGTTCCTCACAGTTCTCCGGAAGGAGTTGTAGCCACCCAGACAATTTTTTCATTCATTCCTCTCACAACCACCTTCTTCTGCCTTTTTCTCACATTTATGCAATATATCCAAATAAGTCTTTTTCTTCCCTTGAATTTTATAAATGAATGCTACATGAGTGCTATATTTTATGAATGAATGCTACATTTGGTTCAAAACTCAAAAAAGTGTAAAATACACAGTGACATTTTCCCTTCCTCCCCCAGGTCTATTCCATTGACATTGGTGCTTTTTTAATCTTCCAGAGACAGGCATTACATATGCATATTTAAGAATATAAACATCTATATACTCTTGTACTCCCACTCGTTTTTTGCCTCTATGCTGAGGATTGAGCCCAGGGCCTGAAGCATGCTAGGAAAGGGCTCTACCACTGCACTACACAATTAGCCCTTTTCTGGCTTTTTAAAAATTGAATGTCATCACATTATGAGTACTATGGATGCTATTTGCATTTTCCTTTCCCACTTAATAGTGGTACAATGGCAATGTGTAAAGCACCCTTGGTCTTGGGATGGCTAGGCACAATTTCATTGTGCTTATGAGGTATCAGACACCATACACGGACATTCAAGGGTTTTTGGTTTGTTTTGTTTTGTTTTGAGTTGTTTGCTATTAAAAACAACCTGGGAAGCCAGGAGTGGTGGCACACACCTGTAATTCCAGCATTCTGGGACACTGAGGCAAGAGGATCACAAGTTTGAGCCCAACTGAGGCAATTTAGCAACTTATTAAAGCTGTTGTCTTAATAAGACATTGTCTTATTATTAATGTCTTTAAATATGTATTATTAATAAAACATTGTCAGGGCTAAGGATGTAGCCCTGGCAAAGGCCCTGGATTCAATTCTCAGCACTGAAAAAATGAAACACAAAAACCATGTTTCACAGAGTAACTTTGCACACATATCACTTTGTACCTTTGCAAGTATATGTGAGGAACAGTTCCTAGAAGTAGAATTGAAGAGAAAGATGGTACTCGTATCTTTAATTATCACAGATCTTTCCAAATCACCCTACATAGAGGTTGTTCCAATTTACCCTCCTATCAGCAATGTATCCTGGCAACAACTGAACCTGTTGGAGCCAAAGTATCTTCTCTGTCCTCTTCTGGTACCACACTTAGGAAGGCCTGCCTCTTTTGGTTTAGTTATCCTCTGCTACTAAGGTACTGCAACAAGACAGATGCTGTCAGAAAGTAGCAAAGAGAAGACAAACATTTGCAGAGCACTTGCTACAAATTCTGCATTTATAAACTGTAGTTCTGGGCTTGGGAAGCTTAAGATGTTTGGAGGCAGAATTATACCACAAAAAAGAGGCAGCTGCATTTCCAGTTGTTAGGGCTGCCTGTTTTATGTGCAGTTCATCTGGTTCTGGGAAGGAAGATTCCTGTGGGTGAGCAGGACCAGGAAGCACATGGTAGTGGAGCCCTGGAATGCTGCAAGAGGAGATGGAGGTATGAAGGAGGATGAGGGAGAGAATGAGGAAAAGGAGAGCTGTGGCCAGTGTTAGCCTAGGAAAAGTCAGAGGACAGTGGGCACACTGGTCTCTAGGACAGTGAGGGTCTGTATGATGGGGCTGGGGACTTTGAACTTGAGCCAGGAAGGCATGAGTATGAGGTGGCAGAGATGAGAGGCAAGGTTGGTTGTGCTGTGCCAGGTATGGATTTGCCTGGTAGGGAGGGAGCTGGTGGTAGTTGTCATCTTTCTTTCTTTTATTATTAGTATATTTGAAAGTGATCCTATGAATATCTTTTTTTTCTTTGTTTGAGATGAGGTCTTGCTATATTGCCCAGGCTGGTCTCAAATTTCTGGGCTCAAGTGATCCTCTTGCCCCAGCCTTCTAAGTAGCTAGTACTGCAGGTGTGTGCCACCACTCCTGGCTAACTGTTTAATTTTAAAGATTTCTTTAAAGGTGACCCCACCCCCCAAGCAGGTATACTTCTTGTTTCTTTGTGTGTGTTCTCCCCTGCGTTAGATCACTTTGTATTGACTATTATTCCCTATGCCTGCCCATGACAGGGGCTTTGAGACAAACAAAGCAGAACTGAAATTGTTTTCTTCTTGTTACACTCCACCCCCATCCTGTTCTTAGTCCAAATTGGCAATGCTTCTAAAACGCATGCTTCTTACAAGCAAAAGCCTTATCTGTCTTCTTCACTGTAGCGCTCCCAGGCTGGAAGGACTGGCACATTTGAAGGGCCTAGTGAATGTGTTGAATGAGAACATGGACCAGAGCCTCTACTTCAACAGCCAAAACTCCTGCTGTACCTGTAACAGAAGTCGTGTTTCTGGAAGGTCGGGCAAGCCAAAGGGAAGATATCCAGAAAGGCCCAGAGTGTAGTGCAGGTATCACAAAGGTAGAGAATAACATCCTTTAGTTCCTGTTGCCAAGAGGAAAAAAAAAACAAAAAACACTGAATTATTCTCCTCTGCCCCATAGAGAGCTCTGTAGAGTCTGTGACACAGTTGACAAAATCAAGGTCCCCAGTTGGTGTGGTGCCACATGCTGTAATCTCAACACCTCAAGATGTTGAGGCAAGAGGATTACCACAAGTTCAAGGCCAGCCTAGGCTACACAGTGAGTTCAAGGTCACCCTGAGCTGCAGAATGAGATCCTGTCTCAAAAAAACAAAGAAAAAAAAAGTCAGGCTCCTCAATAGGCAGGATGCTGCTTGTGGAGAAATGAACAGGGGAGGCCCTACAACTCAGCCTGCTTGGTCTGTCCCCAGGAGCTCAATCTGTGTGAGCCACCTAATGGCCCTGCTAGTGAGATTTCAATGGGCTAATAGGCAGTGACTGCCAAGGTTATTTCTAGTTCAAAGATAATATGGTCTCTCTTTTACACTGAACTGGAACTCAAACTTTTTCACTTTCTCACTGGAACCAGTGAGGACAAGAATATCAAGCCCAATTTCTTTCTCTCTGTCTCTCTGTCTGTGTGTGTGTGTGTGTGTGTGTGTGTGTGTATGTGTGTGTGTTTTGAGGCAGGCTTTTACTATGTAGTTCAGGCTAGTCTTGAACTCACTCTGTAGACCAGGCTGGCCTCAAACTCATAGTGACTCGCCTATCTTAACCTCCTGAGTGCTGGAATGACAGGCATGTGCTACCATGCCTGGCTTTTTCCTCTAATTTTGAAGAATGTATCTAGGAGATAGGGTGTTTGCTCATCTGGTTGTTGAGTCTTGTGATAACTCTCAAGTATGGGCTAAGTGAAGCAGCTGTCAGAATCTCTGCTTTATGGATAAGGAAACAGCCTTGGAAGGGTGAAATGATTTGCCACCAGAACACGCAAAACACTTGTTTGATGGCTCTCTCCCCACCAGATCACAAGCTTTAGAGCGTGGCTCTCAGCTACCTTGTTCCTGTTCTCTCCAGTGCTTAGCATAGTGCCTGCCTTCTATCCGTTATCCTCATGGACTAAGTACTGTAAGAGCATGTACTGCCATGTCTGTTTTGCTACTGCTTCACACCCAAGGCCCACAAACACATGCTGGAGGACCCTGCACATAAACTCACTGAGAACGAACAGCACAAATGAGCTTGCTGAGCTGAACTAAGTAAATCTTAAACCCTTATCTTTGAGTTCCAGTGCCATATTCTTTTTAGTACTCCACAAATGAAGCTCCCAGATGGAAATAGAAGTCTGTTGCAAATATTCAACCCACATGATGGGAAGAAATAGCTGCTCACGGAGTCAGAAAAAGGGGCTGTGAACAAGGCAAGGAGCCACTGCTGGGCCATGTGTCATGGCAATGTTGCCAGCCTTGCAGTAGAAAGTGCTCTTTCTGGAAGGATCTAGCCAGAAAGAAGCTGGGCTGGAGGGTGACCTCACCAGGAGAGGCATGTCACTGGGGGTCAACCGGCTCTTCTCCTCAAGCTTCTGGGGTGTGCTGCTGGTTCCGTCCCCTTGCAAACCACAGTGTTGGAGGATATTGCTGAAGACCTGTGAAAGGCAAGAAGGATCTCTCCAGATCATGATGAGCCACATTCTGATGAGCCAGTGGCTAGGACTTCCACTCCATGCCTATGGACAGTTGATGCTAAAACTGCCTGGGAACATACAAGTTTCCAGGATATCAGCTGAGATAACTAACAATCTTCTCAGAGAGCAAGGTTAGAGTGGGAACTTTATAAGATGGGGAAAGTGGAATTATCCTTCTTATGGAATTGTGTAGTAGATTAAAAACACAACACATGGGGCTGGAGATATAGTTCAGTGATATTGTGCTTACCTACTATGAGTGAAGCCTTGGCTTCCATCCCCAGCATTGTAAAACCAAACCAATCCAAATCTCCACAGCATGCATGTAAAACCCCCAAAATATTACAAATATGATCTGACTAGATAGGCTGGGCAAGTATATGGTAATGAACATTTGAGATACATCTTTACCAACATATAACAGATTTTTAGATCACTGTAGATAGCTACTCATGAGAGCAATATTTTAATAAAAGACAACAGTGGGAGGAAAAAAGTCCTATGGTAAAATCATATAAGTATGGAACTGACAGCACAATCTTTGGGCTGGCATGTAACTGTTCCAAAAGTTACTAAGAACAGTGGGCATCTCTTCGTGGAGGGATTATGGGGCAATAGTAATATTCTTCTGTTTTTTAATGTTTTCCACATTTTCTACAGTAAACATTATTCTTTCATGAAATGATTTTGTAAAATTTAAAGCTCTTGATAAACACAGGTTGCTTGGAGGGATGTCCTTATAGGCATACGAATGTCGACAAACATCCAAGCCCACCTGTGTGTGTGTCAGGCAGCCCTTAGATTTCAGTCCTGTTCAACGGGAAAAGGGGCAAATTCAAAGAGAAGTGGTTAGAGATAAGACAAAGACACTGTCTGGGAAGATGGTCTAGAGAAAGAGGTAGGAAATAAACATTTCTCCCCGGCTCTTTCAGAAAAGCCAAAAAACATCACCAAGTGGGAAAGGGGTCTGCCTCCCCAGCTCACCCTCCCCTGGATAGGGCCCAAGTGTTGGTACCTGAAGGATGGTGGGCACGGTTTCATCCAGGTCATTATAGTAACTTGGTTGCTGGATGAAGATATTTCCTACAGAGAGAGAGAGAGAGAGAAGTGGGAGAGGTAGAAAGCTTACATTACAAATGCTTTCCAATATGTTCTGTGACCTTTCTCCCTTTTCTTAAGTGCGTCTGTAGTTAGAACCTTTAGCAAGTTCTGGCCTAGGGCCCTGTTGGCACTGAGGTTTGACCCAGTCTAGAAACGTCCCCTAAATTAGGGAGGGGCCTTCCTCAGTACAATTTAACCTTTTAAATACTTCTGTCTAGTAAATTATATAGAGGACTTGCCTTGGTCAAACTGGCTTGCCTTGATGTCCCCAGGGAGTGACCGAACTTAGGTACCATACCTAAAGTGTGACAGCACTGGCTTTGAAAGTAGGAGTTAGTCATCCAGGAAAATTATGAAATATCTCTTTGCTCAAGAAACCTGAATGCAACAATGCCAGGCCATGCCTCCAAAATGTGAGAAGCTTCCAGGGAGAAATTTCTCTAAAAATTGTCTTGGTTTTAAATATGCTATCACTTCATTCTACTCCAAGTGAATGACCTGAGAGGGATGCGGACATGGATTCAGCACACAGGTGGTCATTCCTGTAAGATGAAGTCTTCTGAGTGTTTACTATTTTCCAACTGATGCTGCTACTGTGTGTGTACGTTGGAGCATAAACTAAGTGGAACAGAAATTGAGTGTTCTGTTCCCTAAATGGTGAGGGAGGGAAGAAAGCAGGAAAGTCACAACTAACTGGGGACAAGATGATAACAAATACCAACATCCTAAGAGAAGAGGGTTCTTCATCTCATTGTAATCCTTGCATCTAAGAGTGGTGGTAGGGTGCTCTGAATTTTAGGTGTCCTATGTCTCTGGGCAGGTCTCTGGGCATGGTTTCTCTACTGACAACTCTGCAATTCTGGTCCTACCCCACAGCATCTAAAATAATAAACTCATTAATTACTGTCCTTTCTGTCAGCTCTTTCCTGAATACTACTTCATCCCTTGATATCAGAGAGCTCAGTTTGACTAGCCTGGGCTTCCTCAGGACCTCCCACTCCAGATGAGTGGTGGTCCTGCAACCTGTAAAGACGCATCCGGACCATATGTACCCATCTCTTCTGGACAGGCCAGGAATGTCTGAGCTTTCCCCCACCAACCTCTGTTGCTCCTCATGAAGCCCTATCCTGTTCTTCAGTCAGGTCTGAACGCCTGATCATGGCACAAAGAGTTTATGAGATCTGGCCCCTATTGACATCCTGGGTCACCTTTTCTCCATTCCGTGTGTTGCAGTCCTCCCTTGCATCATCCTCCACCTCAGTCAGCAAGCTCTGTCCCCTCCTGCTGCCTGAAATGACTTCCCTCCCAGAGCTAGTTCTACCATGAGGCAAGTGTCGCATCTTCCAGGCAGTGCCTCCAGACACAGACAATAGAAAGAAGTCTCTGCCCACAACCCCTGGGGTCACAATGTATTCCCCCTTCTCATAAGCCTCCAGTGCTAAAGCCTATAACAATGCTGTTTTTCAAGCATCAACATAGCTCAGTCATCACAATCTATCCTTGGCATCTTCTGAGTCCCTTTCCTCTCCTTTATCTGATTCCAATGATAGTGAAGATCTCTCTAGCTTCTGATCTCTTAAAAGAAATAATAAAAAGGTAAGGGATAGCAATAGCATCCTTTGAACTGCCCTTTCTCAGATGAAAGCAATTCAGAAACCCATGGTGAATAAGAGATACTGCCAAACAGATCAGTGCAGCCCAGGAAAGGGCCATGACCCAATTTACTCTGGTTTTGCAAAGCAGCTTCAAGAGAGACTGAAAGGCTTTGTTTTAAAAACTACACTTGCTGATTCACAGTATTAGCCTTGAAGGCTTTGCAAAAAGGGAAGGGTAAGGACTGGGCTTGTGCTCATAGAACAATTAAACAGTTCCCTTTTTCTCTCCTGTCAATCCTCTTACAGAGGATTGCTTTGCCCAGGAATTTCTGTTGTATTGAAAGTGGAGGCAGCCGCTTGTGCCTGGGGCTTAAGGACTGAAAAAAAGTTGCTATGTGTAAGACAGAGGTTTGGAGGAAGGAGGGAGAGGGAGAGACAGAGAAACAGACTGACTGACGGCAGCCCCCTTCTCTGCACCTGCCACTCTAAACACACACACACACACACACACACACCTTAATAAGTCAGTTTAAGACTCTCAACCTGAGCGCCTGTGAACAATTTTTAAAATACCTTTAAATCTATGGAACCATCTTTCATCAGATTCTCAAAGGAGCCAATGACCCAAAAGATGGGAACAGAGCAGCAGGCAAACCTGCTCAATCTACCGTCACCATGCCACCTCCCAAGGGATCCTCAGAGCCACCCCTTACACTTGACACATCCAATGGTGACCTCATGTCTACTCACAATCACTTTCTCACATTCCAAAGGCCCTTTTTCTGTAATCTACACCAGTTCTCTCCACAACTATTAAGACTTCTCTTTCCAGCTGACTTCATGGAGCCCTACTTTGTCTCTCAGATGTCCTTTTCTGCTCCAGTAACAAACCAGGCTCTCACCTTTACACCCACATGGATGCTCCCACCTTCTCTGTGTGTCTTCACCCTCCTTCCTGCATGCTGCCAGACTAACCTGTCACCAGATGGCCCCCTGCCCTGCTGCTCTAGGATCCACAGCCTCATTACAGTAAGAGCGCGTACTTTCTGAGTAACTGTGTCATGGCAGGCTTTGTGCTGTGCATGCTATCCACACTGCCTCCTATTTAATCTCTATAGCCACCCTATATGGAAGTTATGAGGGCTGGGGATTTAGCTCAGCAGCATAAGTGCCTGCTTGGCAAGCACCAGGTTGTAAGTTGGATCCCTGGTACCCAAAAAAAAAAAAAAGTCAAGGAAGTTATGTCATTGGTCTTCCCGTTCTCCATATGAGAAAACTAAGGTTTAGAGTGGGTCACTGACTTAAGCTGACACAGCCAGGAATAGAGTTGGGCTATGGATTGGGTTGTTTACCTCTAGAGCCTGCTACTTAGCCACCAACCAATGCCACTCCCCGAATGCTGAGGCCTGGCATGGAGCCCTTCCCAATATGGCTTCAGCTTCCTCCCCTACGCCTCCTGTTGCTGCCTTCCTGGAATGCTCAGCTCTAACTAAACTGGTCTGGTAATTGTTTTTGTAATTATACCTTCTGTTGCTCACTGACCCTACCCTCTCAGTCTATAGTAAGACTATTAAGGCTCTTCTCCTGGGAAAATTTTTTAAAAAAAGGATTAAATGGAGATCAAGCTATAATTCGATTTGAATGAGAAAACAGATTGTTCCAGTTTAAAAAGGCTAGATACAAAATTGCATGTACATTATAGTCTAATACGGTTTTACAAAAAATATACAAAGATGCTGAACATGGTTGTGCATCTCAGCTGTAATCTCAGTGCATGGAGGGCTGGGGCAGGAGGATCATAAGTTCAAAACCAGCTGGGATATAATGCAAGTTCAAGACTAGCCTGGGCTATATAGTAAGACTCTGTCTCAAAAAACAAGAAACAAAAATGACTGGAAGGAACCAATTACCAAATAGTCATGTCTTATGGGAAGCTGGTAATTGTTTTCCTGCTTCTTTATACTTTACCTCCTTTTGAAACTTTGTAAGAGAAGAAAGGAGAAAGGAACAGACTATCTCAAAGGATAACTCAGTTTTGTAAGCAATATTTAGAAGACTATGTATGTCTTATGATCTTGGGATGAGAAAGAATGGCAGGGGTGTCCAGGTGACCATCTCCCTGTGCTAGGCCCAATGCCATTAGCTGTAATTCAAAGAGGAATTTCCTGGGGAATTCCCTCTGTGACATCCTGTCAATGCTGCTTCTGTTTCTGATTGAAATTTCTGGCCCACAACTGCCTCAAGGGATCCAACTGCTAATGTCAATTCTTTTTACAACTCCAAAAGTGTTCTGTGAATTCTGTCCCATCTGTCCTAAGCAATGGTGTAAACTGTGCTTTTTTTTGTACTGGGAATTGAATTCAGAACCTGGTGCTTGCCAGGCCCTGTACCACTGAGCTATATTCCTGGCCCTAAACTGTGCCATATTGGAGGCAGCCCCATCATCCCTGAAGTAGGGAGCACAAGGAACAAGAGCTTGAGGATCATATCTCCATAGCTACAGGTCCCAGTTACTTATTAGTCACATGCTGTCAGACATGTTCCTCAGTTTAAGCTGGTTTCCTCATCTGTATATGGGGAGGACAACAACACTTCATCTCTGAAGACTGCTGTGAGGATCCAATGGGGACACCAATGTGACATGCTTGACATGTCAGGGGCCCAGGCCACATTCAAATAAAGATAGCTAGGGATATAGCTCAGCAGTATAAGTGCCTGCCTGGCAAATGCAAGGTCCTGAGTTTGATCCCTGGTACAAAAACAAACAAACAAACAAACAAAACAAAGATAAACTCATTTTTTTTTTTAAACTCTCATCATCCAAGTAAACTTCTTCATTACTGTCATTTTTTGATACTTGGGCTAACACTAAGATTTCCAGATCCTTGAAGAACTACATATCTGGTAGCCCTTTATTTAGTTAGTTATTTTTTTTACTTTACTCCCTACCTGCCACCTAGTCACTTCTTTTAGAGTTGACACTCATGTATCTTTAAGTAGTTCCTGGTACTTATTGTTCACCTTTATTGCTCTGAATCCCCTGTACCATCTAAGTGTCAGCCTCTATGATCTCTGGTTAGGCGTACGGGGGCAGTTTCGGTGCATTCCCTGGGCCCCAGGCCCTACATACCTATCATCTTCTGGAGTAGTGGCGAGTTTCCTTTTCCAAAGAGCACACAGAGGTCCAGGATCTTTGGGATGTCAAAGAGGAAGTTATTGTAGAGGATTTCTCCAAATGCAGAAGGGGAAATAAAGTGATCCTAAGAAAAAGTACAAGAGAAAAAGGATGGAGACTCTCTGAATGCTCATACTTTGTACAGTGATCAAACTCATAACAAACAACCTGTAAGCCCACCAAATGGGAACCAGCTAATGAATGACAATCTGTCCACCTTATAGACATTTCTGAGCTTCACATACTGTCACTCTCAAATTTAACATAAAAAGAAGCAAAAATATGCCAGGAGACAACCAGCTGGGGGCTCATTCTGAAATATTTACAGGTAAATTATCAAGAGGTCTGGGATTGCATAAAAATACTCCATGAAAAAAAGAAAACTCTGGGAGAGATAAAATAAGAGTAGCAAATGCTAGTTGTTAAGCTGGGTGATAGTCACATGGGATTCACTGTACTCTCCATGGGAAAGTTTTGCATAAGTACATGCACATATTTGAAAACGTCAGGCATGGTGGTGCATGCCTGTAATCCCAGCACTCAGGAGGTTGAGACAAGAGGATCACTGCAAGTTCGAGCCAGCTTGGGCTATAAAGTGAGTTCAAAGTGCCTAAACTGCATAGTGAAACCCTGTCTCAAAAAGACCAAAAATGAATAAATAAAGTCCATCCTCAAAAGTATTTTTAAAGATTCAATCATCATCATCATTATCATTTTTTCTACAGTGCTGGGGATAAAACCCAGGGCCTTTCACATGCCAGGCAAGCACTCTACCACTCAGCTACATCTCAGTCAGGGTTTAAAAAGTCAGAATCAATGTCTTTACCCTCTGACGCACAAGTAAAGGAATAGTCACGCGTCACCTGGCAAAGGGCCCTCGGCTTCCATTGATGAAAACACTGGGTGTCAAAGGCCTAGTGAAGTAAAGGATAAGGATGTGGCACAGATTTCTTCCCCAGTGGTAGGAATAAAGGTGGAGGAAAGACAAAGAGGAAACTTAATGCTTCCAGAGCCTTCCTTCCCAGGGGTAGAGAATCAGCACCAAGGTGTCTGGTGTCAAGGTGGTGACCAGTCACGGGATCAGAGGCTTACTTTGGATTCCTTGTGTGTGGACATGCGGAGGAAGGTGAGGAAAACACTCCGATGTAGGTGCTTCTGCATTTCAGCAATCTCAGGGGTCGGGGCCACCCACTCGTCGAACTTACGGGGGACATAACGCAGATAGGAGTCCAGGCACTTTTGTAGGGTCTCATCAAAGATTACCTAAGCCAGGTGACACAGGATAGCAAAAATTTATCCCTTAGGTCCATGTTCCTACTAATGGACCCCGGCCTATTGCCAATACTCCAACCCCAAGGAACCAAGGAGGTACAAATGAGCAGAGGGCTAAATACAAGTTTCTAAAAAATGACATTTTAGAAGGTGTCATTTGATGTGTTTAACATCATTAAGATTGTGATATAAGACAACAATCCAAACCACAATTTGCTGTTAAGGATCCAGTGTAAGAAGTAGAGAAAAAAGCACCTCCTAGGGGAAGAAAAACAACAACATCAACCAACCAAGGGCACATCATGTGCTTTGTCTTAGTGTTAATTTTGATAGAATGTTACCTGGCACCAGAATTTATCGTGAGGCAAGGCCAGGAGCCAGTCGAGGTCATTGGCTACGAAGGTGGCGCGTTCCAGGTACTCCTCCACTAGGGCGGGAATGTTGTCTTTAGGGGGCGGTTTGTATAACACAAAATACCGGTCTGCCTTCTGCTCGGGGTGCTACGGATCCAAAAACCACGTGTTAACGTGGCAGAAGTTAGTCAGCGAAGGCCCATTTGCCAACCCACAGCAATGACAACACTTGGCTGTTCTAACCAGTGAGCCTCCAAGGAGCTTTTAAGCACAAAGAACCAAGTGTATCTAACAAAGGGGGCATGGTTGCACCCGGGGAACACAGGGCAATTTCAAAAATCATGTTTTTGGAGAGTATTTGATGGCACGGGGAAAGGTCAAGGGAAGAGAAAGTGGGACACAAAACTCTCTATTTAATATAATTAGTTGAGGTTTTAAAAAAGTACACATATTCATACACTGGTAAGGATTTTTAAAAAACAAAGTAAGGGGAGGAAATCCCAGTTACTACTGGTTATCTCTGGGGCTAGGGGCAGCAAAGGGGATTGTGGCACGAATATAGTTTCCAAGCTTTAAACAGTGAACATACAACATTTTAAAATGATTTTCAATTATACAAGTAAGAAGCTAGGAGTGGTGGTGCAGGCCTGTAACTCCAAGTACTCTGGGAGGCTCAGGCAGGAGGATCACATGTTCAGTCTCAGCCTGAGAGATTTAATGACTTAGTGAGACCCTGTCTCAAAAAAAGTGGGTGTGTGGCTTCATGCAAAGGTCCTGGGTTCAATTCCCAGTGCCACTAAATAAATAAATAAATAGCATAAGCACCTGTTCTTTCAAAAACTTACAATGTACAATGTGAGCTGGGTATAGCTCAGTGGTAGGTCATGAGTAAAGTCCTCGGTTTGATTCCCAGCACCAAAACCCAAAACAACCCCCAAAAAACAAAAAACAGTAACTAAAACAATGCTAGACAGGCGGTACGTCACCTGGGACCACACTTCCAATCTCCATTATTTCCCAGAGACCCTTCTTCATTTGTTTGGTGTCCTGGTAGCCTGTTTGTAGGCATTTTTTAAAATACAGCCATATGAAGTATTTGGGCCTGTTTTTTCTTTCTGATACAAATAGCATTATACCAAACATATCACTGTTTTGTTAATTTCCAGAAAAACAAATCTCAGTGAATTTTTAAAAGAAGACTCCAATTAAGTAGCTGCAGTTCTCAGCTTAAGAGTTACAAGTTTCCTCTTCCAGCACTTACCACACCATGAACAGACCTTACTTTGTTACCATAGAGGAGAAGATGGGGTCAGTTTTCACCCAGACTACATAATGGTGGCTTTCTCTGGTGGAAGTGGTAGCAGGAAAAAGGCCAGGCAACAGCTCAGCTTTTATCAACCAGCACCCGGCCCTCAGGACTATCTGCCCAGGGGATACAGAACAATCAAGACTTGATAGTCCTTGGTCTCTGCAAGAACCACCTAGGCCTTCCTCCTGTCCAATGAAGGTTCATAAACTGTAGAGTCCTTGTGTTCTACAAGGATTCACTGGGGCTACCTAACACCTTCCTTCCTATTTAAATGTGATTTACATAGTGGGGTCCCAGGTACAAATCCGTTGAAAAAGGAAGTGTATGGACTGGAATACATTCAAAACAATCTAGAATTTAAGTTCATCTTCTTGACTTCCAAACTTCCCGCCTTCTCCCTGTTGATATTTTACCTTACCTCCTAGATCACACCTGTCAGGTCAGGCTACTCATTTCTCTCTCTCCCTCCCTCCCTCTCTTTTTGTCTTTCTCTCACACACACTCATGCACGTGTGCCCTGAGATTCTACCTTCCCTGTAAACCTACTAATATTTGCTTGACTGCCACTCCCAGGTAAAGAACATATGACTAAAAGCACCCAGATCCTTACAGTCCACACTTGGTGCATATCTAAGCCACCAAGGGAGCTCCAAATGAAAGGACATGACAGTTCAAATCTGTGAAGGGGTCATAGGAGTACAATGGAGAATTAACAGTGCCTTGAAGATGAAGGATGGATTCTTATGGCAGTCAGCATCTAAGCTGAGCCTCAGAGAAGAAAAAGGTTTTTTAGGTGGAAGAAATAGCATTTTATAGAGGCATAAAAATGGGCCATAAAAAGCGCACAGACTGCATCAGACACTGAGAGATGGACTTGGTGAGGGGTAGAACAATAAAAACGAAAACCAAAACTTCCTGAGGACCTGCCTATATCACTGCTGAGTAGGCATGTTTCACATTCTATTTCTTTTTGATCGATAACTAGTTAAAAGGGAGATAGACTTTTCCCCATTTACAGAGGAAGAAATAAAGTAAGGTTTATGAACTTTCCAAGATCATGAAGTTAAGGAGGCAACTAAGGTAGGATCTGATGCAAAGCTCATGCTGCAGACCTCTGATATCCATGTTTATCCTGGTCTCCATGTCTGTCCGAGTCTAGCTCTCACCTCATTCCCTTCAGAAATCCTCTACAACTCTCACCTTTCTGGATCAGAAATTCACTCGGGCTCTCCCTCAACACCTGTACTCTGCTCACCTGAAGGTGGCACCTGTTAAAACTGTATCATAAGGGCCGGGGATTTAGCTCAGTGGCTTAAGCGCCTGCCTGGCAAGCGCAAGGTTGTGAGTTTGATCCCTGGTACCAAAAAAAAAAAAAAAAAAACTGTATCATAAGTGCTTTTAGATTGGGAGTGGTGGCATATGCCTGTAACCTCACCACCCTGGAAAACTGAGGCAGGAAGATCACAAGGTCAAAGCCAGCCTAAGCAATTTAGTGACTTACTGAAACTCTATCTCAAAATAAAAACTTGACAAAGGACTGGGACTACAGCTTAATTCAAAGACCCTGGGCTCAAGTCCCAGTACCCTCCAACCAAAGAAAGTACTTTTAGATTAGTGGTTGCCATGGACAGAGAGAGAGAAAGAGATTGATGCACACAAGGAAACTTTTGGGGAAGGTGGAAATGTCTTGATTGTGGTGATTGTTTCATGGGTCAATATAGATACTTAAGACAATTAAATTGTATGCTTTAATTATGTAGCTGGGTATAGTGGCACACACCTGTAATTCCAGCACTCAGGATTGACATTAGTTCAAGGCCAGCCTCAGCCACATAGTGAGTCCAAGGCCAGTTTGAAATACATACCTAGACCTCATCTCAAAAAAAAAAAAAAATGTGTAAAGTTTTACTGATACAATAAAGTTACATAAAAAGTAAGAGTCTGTCTTCTCCAGTGTGTCTCCCACTAGCTATATGTCTCCAGAGGCAGTCAAGCCTTATGAGTCCCTATTACAGGGTCCTGTCATTATGCGTACTTCTTATACATATTTGCTGGCTGGGTGAAGGAATGGATGGAGGTAATAAGTGACTAGATACATTCATAGGCAGGGTTTGGGATGGTAATTGGATTATGGGGGCTTATAGCTGAGTCTGGTTAGAAAAGGCAGGTCACTGAGAGTGATCTGTGCCTAAAAGGATTTGTCTTCCTCCCTGGCTTCTCCCTTTGCTGTCTGCTTCCTGCCCACCATGTTGTGAGCAGCTCTCCTCTACCATGTCCCTTTGCATGCTGTCCCACCTTGGAGCCAGACAACCATGCAAGCACTGAAATTTCTAAAACATGAACCAGTCAGGTATAGTGGCACATGCCTGTAATCTCAGCACTCAGGAGGCTGAGGCAGGAAGACTGCTGCAAGTTCAAGGCCAGCCTAAAATAAATTCAGGCCAGTCAAAACTGCACAGTAAAACCCTGTGTCAAAAAGACAAAAACAAAGTGAGGCGAGGTAGCTCATGCCTGTAATCCCAGCACTCGGGAGGTTAGAAGGTGGAGTCTCACACCTGTAATGCCAGAACTCAGGAGGATCACTGTGAGTTCGAGACCAGCCTGGGCTACAAAGTGAGCTCAAGGCCAGCCTGAACTGCACAGTGAGGCCCTGTCTCAAAGGGGGGGTGGCTGGGGATTTAGCTCAGCAGCATAAATGCTCACCTGGCAAGCACAAGGTTGTGAGTTTGATCCCTGGTACCAAAAACAAACAAACAAAAAACCCCCACAAAAACAAAGAAACAAACAAAAAGACCTGACATGTAAGCCAAAATAAACTTCTCTTCTTTTAAATGGTAGGTGTCAAGTATTGAGCACCACTTGCACCTTTCACCCTGCAAAAGCACTGTAGTAACTGCTCTTTGGCTGGAGTGTTTGTGACCCAAGTTGAAACTCAAAAAACATATGGGGTGTCAAAACACTCTTATAGGAGCTTCCTTACCCTGCAGGGTAATATTCCTTAGTATGATCAACAAGACCCTCCCTTCATCACACAGCTATTTCCCTCAGTTCACTCTTTTTGCTCCCCTAACCACATTCAATGCTGCTATCACTATGATTACTGTCATCACCATCACAACTATAATTTATTAAGTGCACTGTGCTACTTCACAGACGTTTTGTTTAATGCTTACAGCCATCCTACCAAGTTTGACCTATTATTACCTTTTTTGTACCCTGAAACTTAAAAGGGGTAAGTACCTTGCCAAATACACCTGAAATGAATGCAAAGCCTGTGATCCTTAGCTCTGTGATACTGCTACCACCTCTAGTAACTGGTGGTTGCTGTAAGAGTCAGGCTTGTATCACTACTCAGGTCTTTCAGCCATGTCCTCCCTTCTCCCACTGCTCTGTCTGGCTCGTGTTTATTCAACCTTTGACACCCAGCTCAGAATTCCCCTCCTGCAAGAACCTTTTCTTCACGCAAGTGCCCTCTCACTAGTCCCAAGATCTTTTGGTCACCCACTACCACTTCACTGATCTGGATCAGTGGCCCAGCTCTGCTCATGTCACAGCCTGGCTTTCATTCTAGCACAATCCTGATCACACTGTCAAAAATTTACTGGTGTATTTTCCCCTTAGACTGTGGCAACCCCCTGCCTCATCACATCACAGGCAGGGATCACATCTTTTCTCTTTGTAGCTTCAGTTCCTGGCTCTAGGGCTGACTGTGGTTTCTAATTTATTAGCCAAATGTTTCCTGAGAGTCTACTAAGTGCCTGGCATTGAGAAGCTAAGAGTGAAGAGATGGCCCAAAACTCTGCTCTGTTGGAGCCCACAGATTACAACCCAGGTGTTCATTCAGTACACAGGGAAGGACTGAGGTAGAAAATCAGATTCAATCAACAAAATACCCATTTATAGGGCAGTAATGTGGCTTAAATGGCATAAGCCAGGCGAAATGTTTAGAATGGTTTGGCACAGAGCAAGTACTCTACAAATGTCTCCACAGGCACTATCCAGCAGAACTAACAGAACTGCATCTCTCTGTATCTAGTTGTATCTCTCTGTATCTCTCTGTATCTAGTTGGCCAATGCAGCAGGCACTCATCATAATAATCTAGTTCTTCACATTTCAAACACTAGCCATATTGCAAGTACTCACTACTGACATGTGGCAAACAGCTATCTGTTGGGTGGCTACCTTTCTAAAGAGTACAGTTTTATGTTTTCTGATAAATATCCTCTGTATATAAAAAGATCATAAAATAAAACAAGAGGCTTTAAGCACAAATGTTAAGGATTTGAGGTTCTGGGATTAGCCTGTCTGGCTTCTCATCTGTGTGTGTGTGTGTGTGTGTGTGTGTGTGTGGTACTGGGAATCAAACTCACGACCTCACACTTGCCAGGCAGGTGTTATGCCACTGAGTTGTATCTCTGGACATGGCTTCCCATCTTGGCGGTCCTAATTTCCTAGTTCTGTGACACTAAAGTCAGGTTCCTCACCTGTAAAATGGGGATAAGCAAAATATGCATTCATAGGACTGTGATGTGGCTTAAATGGCATAATCCAGGTAAAGCGTTTAGAATGGTTTGGCCCAGAGTAAGTACTCTATAAACATTTGGTACTATTATTACAGACTGTTTAGCATGTAATAACCCATCCAGCAGGCAGGAAATAAAAAACCAGACTTCTGTTTCCCACGACTTTACTCAAGTCTCTAGAAAATACTTCCTCCCACCTTGATCAAGTAAACTCATATTCTTGGGAAACCAACATGTGGGTACAGGACTCTGTTCCTGTGTCCGTCTCCTTCTTTAGTAGACTGGCACCTCTCCATGGCTCTAATCTTTCTCTCCAGCTGGGAACTGGCAGGTTCACAGCCTCCTTAGTTTTCAGTCTCATAAGCCCTGATGGAGTCTCTCTGTATGTGGCATTTCTTATCCTAGGTAAGATAAAAGATAGCCCAACCTCTGAAATCAGCACTCCCACCGAAATGTGGACAGGTACTATAGAGTATACCATTTTTTTCCTTTTTTTAAGATAGAATATTCCCACTGTAGAGTGTACCTACCTTTTTTTAAGATAGCTCTGAAAATGTCCTACCTGAAACCTGAATACCTCTGCAGGGTCTAATCCCCAAACATGGCTTTGCATTGGATCTCTTTCTAGCCCAGCTTGGGCTGCATCAGAATTGCCATCAAAATGCATGGAAATTAAATGCTTTGGGTGGGAGTGAGGGGATGGTGTGGTGACATGGGAAATGCTACTCAAATCTGGGCTAAGAAGGAAACAATGGGCCTGGAAGGAACTAGTAGTGTCTCAGCTTCTGAATTACTAACTATGGCCCTTTGGGTCATTCTTGCAACAGATAAGGAAGGAATTTACTTTTTGCTTCTAAAATTGCAATATTGATAATAATCAGGCTGAATGGCCTCAAGGCCCTGGCTCACCAGTGCTGGTGAAGTCTTCTGCTTTCCTGTCTTCGGGTCCTTGTGAGTGATCTGGAGCTGATCCAGGGGCAGAGATGGCATTGTGCTGCGTGACCCTCCTGCAAGGAATATGTATGGGAAGAACAGGGCAGACACACAGACTCCTAAAGACAGGGCTCCAAGACTGATCCCAAAGCCAGAAGAGAAGCATTAAGTCCTAATCTTAGTGTGCCCAGATATGGGCCTCTACCACCTAGTTCATGCGCTATAGATCCAGACAAAGTGCTGGTTTGCTGAAAGCAGTTATTCTCAACTATGAAGGCATAGATGTCCCAGGTGACTCCCATTCCTCTGAAGACGTACTAGCTGAAAAAGTACCTAGATTATTTTTACCTTTTTTTTTTTTTTTTGGTAGTACTGGAGCTAGACCCTATGACCTCGTACAGTAACAAACAAGAACTCTACCACTGAGCTACACCTGTGGCCCACTAAATTACCTTTGTTATAGCACCAACTCTGTGTGCTCAGTAGTCCATGGAGGCAGACTAGGGTATGGCAAAAATCTGGCCGGGGAAGCAGGTGTGTCTTGTTAGTCACAGAACCACAGGACACAGGCAGAACATTTCCCAAAGCCCTACATGTGGATGTTTGGGGAGAGCTTGAGCAAGTTTTCAGTAAAGTACCCTAGACCTGATGTCAGCCTGAGGAGTGGAAGATATAAAAGGGATAGTCGCTATTGAGCCTCCACTACTGTGTACTCTCATGCTGTACAGTGTACCTTCTTCCCTACTTCCTCTTGGCCCAAACTTGCTCTGCAGAGCCTGTTTCTTTCCCTACCTTTAATAAATGTAAAACCTTGCCACTGTTTGTGCTTGTCTTGACTAATTCTGTGTGCAGGACAGAAAAATCATACAAACCACTTCTAGAAGGAGACTCCAGACCCAAAACACTGTGAACTCTGTCAAGATACTGCTCAGGACTCTACTTCCCTTACTGATTTTCCTAATGATCAGCAGACTTGGAACAGACACAACCATATCAAATGTCTGAGTAATAACTGACTAGGACATTCTTGTTACAACTCTCACCAGATCTTTCAGGTCTTTTAAGGGTTGGACCCATGAGCCTTTTACAGAAGGTGTTAAGATTTATAGACTTTCTAGGCTTCAAGGAAAAAGGACATGATGAATAGGAGGACCAGGTAGAAAGAAAATTCACAGAAACCTGCCAGGGCAGGTTCCTTTGCACAGAGAACCAAACTGGCTGCAAAAGTAGCAATTGGTACTGGGTGTGACTAACTGGTAGAAAGTGCACTTAGCATACACAAGGCCTTTGGCTTGATCCCTAGCATAAAAAAATCAAAAATAAAAAAGCCAGGAAATGACAAGTCTTCTGTCTTCCATCTAATCTTTTTACAAAAGCACTGGGCCTATCCCACAGGAGGGACACATGAGTTGACCAAATCATAGAATAGATGTAAAAAAGGCATGCCATTTAAAGCTAGTAAGGTCTCAGTGACAACAGATCAAGGCAGGACAGAGGAAATTGTCACTTCCTGAGCTCTCACAGACAAGCTGAAGGGTAGGTCAGTCATATATTAACAGGTGCCCTGTATCTTCAGGCCAGGCCTTGGTGATATGAAGAGAGATAAGCAGAGGGAAGAAAGATACCCTAGACAGAGGAATTAGAAGATCAGAGCATAGGAGAAGGAAGCAGCAAGGTACACAGGTTCTAGTTTGTTTATTATGTTTTTAAGGGTCTTCCAGCTGGCTTTCCACTCTTTGGCTCAAATGATCCCACTGATTCAGCCTCTCCAGTAGCTGGGACTACAGGTATGCAACACTGTGTCTGGCTTCTGGTCTATTTTAAAGACTGTGACAATCCCCTTTCAAGAGGGATACAATGAGACAGAACTAGTCTGTCTAGTCTTCAAGTCCTGTTTTAGCTCTCGAATCCTTGCGTACAAGATTTTCTGAAAAAGTCAGGCACTGCAGCTTATGCTTGCAATTTCTGCTACTGAAGAGGATATGGCAGGAGGATTACAAGTCCAAGGTCACCCTGAGCAACTTAGACTGTCTCAAAATGAAAAAATGGGGGGAAAAACAGCTGGAGAAGTAGCTCAGTGGCAGGGGTTCAATCCTCAGGAAGGAAGGACTGAAAAAAAAAAAAACATAAGGCAAAGTAATCAAGGGTTTGAGGTAAGTTTTCATCTTATGGCTTTGCCAAGTACAGATAATATTCATTATATAAGAAAGCCAAAAAGAGACAGAGACAGAGAGAGAAAGAAAGAAAGAGTCTAACTCACTATGTTGTCCAGGCTGGTACTGAACTCCTAGGCTTAAGTGATCCTTTTGCCTCAGTCCCCTGAATACCTAGGGGCTGGGCACATGCGCTATTTTTAATCAGGTTACTATCTTACTTGCCTCTTAGGAACTTCAATCTATAATAATAAGGATTATTATGTTCACATGTCCAAAGGAGGTGTAGGTCCTATCTGCTCAAGGCAAATACATTTGTGACCAATTTAAAATTGATGTCCAGTCCTTCTGCTTTGGCATGTGGGGCTCACAGGTAGAAAGCATTAAAATATGTTTTATTCTCCATAATCCCAGTGCTGCTGGGAGGGCAGCTGGAAACACCAATAGGTTACATACCAGAAGCCTAAATGACTCACAGGTCTAATTCTTTTCTAGGTTCATCCACAAGAGAGGGTAGTGGGAGAGTCAGGGATG
>PVJX010018487.1:0-30545 GCA_004027295.1 Dolichotis patagonum
TTTAGCTCAGTGGCTTAAGCGCCTGCCTGGCAAGTGCAAGGTCGTGAGTTCGATCCCCGGTACCAAAAAAAAAAAAGAAAGGCTGACACACAGGTCTCCCCAGGCCACCTGGCCCTCATTCACCCCCTTCACAGCCTTGGCCTCTCCTGGGCCATCATGTTCATCCCTTCTCTGCCCCTGCCTCCCGCTGCTCATGGCTGGAAGCCCAGTGCCCAGCACAGCACTGGTCCCCAGGAGGGCTCCCCAACACCCGCTGCATGAATGGGTCTCCTCACAGTCACGGTAACACTGAGGCCACTAACACAGGTACCCAGCATCTCCTGGGACCTTGCAAGTACAGTCCCAAGAGTCACATGGTGCCCCGGCCCCATACCCAGCAGCCTCTGGAGCCCTCGGTCCCCCAGGCCTGGGCCTCCCCACACACCTGCCCCGGATACTCACCCAGTTCATCTGTGGAGGGAAGAGAAGAGAAAGGCGAGGTCAGAGGTGGCCAAGACTTGTTGTTTTCAAGACAGATTCCCAACCCCATATCTCTGGTAGCCGTTCCAGCTTCCTCTATCCTGGAAACCCTGGGATAATGTACTGGGGTACCTACTCCCAGTCCCATGTCCCCTTCAGCCCCTAACCTTGGGGACCTGGTATCAGGGCATCTTCAAACTAAATCAAATGCCTCCCCCAGAACATTTACACCAAGGGTCAGGAGGTGGGTGCCATGGAAGAGCAAAGGGTCTTGTCGCCAGGAAAAGCAATGGATGTCCTGGATTCTAAACAGACTTGGGGCTCCCTCCTAGGCCCCAAGTCCTGGCTGCTGTCCACAGATATGAGGGCACTGCTCTTGCGAATCCAGAACTGTGCACACAGCCCTCGGGCCTGGTGTCAGAGGTGCCCACTCGGCCCTACTTCCTGAGGGAGGAGCCACAGCAATGTCCCCTGTCACCTCCCGAGCAGAAGCAGGCCTTCCCAGGGGCTGTGGAGAAACAGAAACCAACCTCCCGTCATTGCACAGGCAGGCAGGGGACTCCCAGAGAGACGCAGTGAGCGCAGGGGTCACACAGCACGGAAGCACAGCCTGAGCCCGTACCCCACCCAGGGTAGCTGCCCAGGCCACTGGCTGGGGACTGAACCTCAGGGACCTGCCTGCTGTCAAGTCTGCCTTCTTCGTGCCCAGGGAGTGGCTACTGGTGCCCAGAACTTTGCCCCTGGGAAGGCCGGTCTCTTGCACCCCTATCGCATGTCAAGTCACAGGGTGCCAAGGTTCCTCGAGCACATGGGGATACTGAGGCTGGGGAGAGGAAGGGACTTGGAAATCCTTGATACACCTGTGTTGGATGAACCTGGGGACCCAGGGACAAGTTTTCCTGGGGTTATTTGCTAGCTGCAGAGGCTCTATGGAGCCGAGGGAGGCTAAGTCTTGGGTAGCAGTGCTGGGCCTTGGACTGATGGCCTCCATTCCAATCTTGGCTCTGCTACTTGCTAGCTATGTGCCTTGAGCCAATTACTAAACCTTTTGTGTGCCTTGGTCTTTTCATCTTTGAAATGGGCACAACCAACCAGGTTTGGTAGTGCACGCCTATAATCCCAGCACTAGGAGGCTGAGGTAGGAGGATTACAATGAGTTGGAGACCAGTCTGGGCTACACAGTGAGTTCCAGGCCAGCCTGAACTGCACAGTGAGACCCTATCTCAAAAACAAAAACAACAACAAAAAAGATTCCAGCAGGCCTTAGAGCAAGCATGGTGTGTATGCTTGTAACCCCAGCACTCCTGAGAGTCAAGCAGGAGGAATCCTGTCTCAAAATAAGAAGACGAAGACGAAGACAAAGATGAAGACAAAGATGAAGACGAAGATGAAGAAAGAGGCACAATAATAATGTCTACCTCATTGGGCTTAAATAATTTTCAAAATTAGTGTGTGCATGAAAACTTAGAACTGGCAGGTGTTGGGCACCCCACAAATGCTGGTGTTGGGAGACATTGTTTCATGGGACTGAGTCATCTCTTCCCCTTTCCATGCCTTGGTTTGCCTGTCTATAAAATGGGTATGCTGGAAGGCACAGTTTCAGAGCTTGGATGCAGGGTTACAGAGGTGGCTTAAGTCCTAGTTATCACACACTGGTTATGTGACACTGGGCGTCACCAAGCCTCTTCTATGGAATGAGGTCTAAGCACCCACTCTGGGGGTTAACATGATGATTCAGGATCCCACGGGTGGCAGGCATGGTGGCACACTCTCGTAATCCTAGCGTTTGAGATGCTGAGGCAGGAAGAAGATCGCCATGAATTTAAGATGAGCCTGGGCTACACAGTGAGTTCAAGGCCAGCCTGAACTGCACAGACCCTGTCTCAGACAAACAAACAAAAAGACAGGGTCACACAGGCCAACTGCTTAACACAGGGTCTCACTTTCTTGTTCTCTCCATAAAGCGTGGCTAATTTTTCTTTTTTAGCTACTGAGGATTGAACCTAGGGCCTTCCTTCTATTTTATTTTTTATTTTGAGACAGGGTTTCACTATGTTACTAAGGCTGGCCTCAAATTTGAAATTATCCTGCCTCAGCCTCCCAGAGTGCTGGGATAGCAGGTGTGTACCACTATGCCTGGCTCCACCCTACTATTTAACATCACTAACCCTAAGATTTCTTCATAGCCTCTATTAGGTTTTATAACCCCATGTTTATTGTTTACATATCTGCCTCCCATCTAAGTAGGACAGGGAAGGGCTGGGGCTATCTCTGTCTCTGCTATGGCCCCTGCTAGCACTGCCCAGCAGAGGGCCAGGTATATAACAGTGCTCAATAAATACTTAGTGAATAGATATCAGAATTACTCCCATTCAAATGAAATACCTTGCTCTCTTGACCTCAGGAACACAGTCTTAGCCTTGCCCCTGGCCAGAACCAGTGTCCGGGTCACATCTGTCCCCAGTGCCATTCCTCATCTTGTCACCACATCTCAGACCTACTGTGGAAGCTGCAGTGCTTCCTCAATGGCCAAGCCAGCAACTGCCCCTCATCCCAGACTGAACCCAGAGCCTTTGGGCTGAGCACCGTTCCCTATGCTTTTTTTAATCTTTTATTTTGACACTAAATTGCTAAATTATCCAGGGATAGGCTTGAACTTGCAATCCTCCTGCCTCAGTCTTCCAGAGTTCAAGGCCAGCCTCGACTACATAGCAAGACCCTGTCAAGAATGTTGGAATATAAACACACACTACCACACCACCACACTGGCCCAAGACAGCATTTCTGGGAATTCATCCAAAGATTATCCTTCCAGACAGGATCCCTGACCCAGCTAATCGGGGCCACAGACTACTCACAATACAACTCTCAAACCTGGGGTGGTAGTACATGCCTGTAATCCCAGACTCAAGAGGCTGAGGCAGGAGAATCGCCACGAGTTTGAGGCCAGCGTAGGCTGCACAGCAAAGCCATGCCTCAAAACAAACAACAATAAAAGCATTTAGGAAGCTGAGGCAGGAGTATCACTGTGAGTCTGAGGCCAGCCTGGGCTGCATAGTGAGTTCAAGGCCAGTCCGTACTATATATTGAGACCCTGTCTCAAAACAAACAATAAGACTCTCACCTTGTCTTCCAAATTCAAACAAACTTATGAGAGAAAACATGTCAAAGGTTGCTCAGAGTTCTTTACACACCAAGAGTTCTCAACCTCTCTTGCAAACTTTCTAAAAATACAAACTCTCAGGGCCCGTCTGATTCAACTACTTAATCAGAAACTCCCGAAGTAGGACTTGACAGTCTGCTTTCATAAATTCCCTGAGCTCTTTCTTTCTTCTTCTTTTTTTTGTTTTGGTCTTTAAAGAAGCACTGATGTAAGTGGGGCATAGTGCTTGTGCTTCTAGCACTAGGAAGGGCCAATCTGGGCTACATAAGGAGTTCCAGGCCATCTGGACTAAGGAATGAGATCTTGTCTCAAAAACCAAACAAAAAATACAATTTAATGTTATTTGCTAATACCAGGTATTATTATCATGAGACCCCACCACTAACTGTGAGCACCTGAGGAGTTTCTACTGGATACCAGACACTGCTTTGCAAATTAACCTGTATCAACCCATCAGAGCCGCTCGTCTCTTGTAAAGCAGGGCACTGATATTTTTCCCATCTGACAGATGAGAACAGTGGAGGCACCGATTGGGGAAGTGACTTGCAGACATTGGGTAGGGGGTGACAGGGCAGTAGCAGCAGTAAAGACCAAGATGGCAGTCACAGCCTTACTCCGCGGTGCCTCGTAGATGCCAGTACCACGTTACTCGCACTGGTCAAATTCCTAACTGTCCAGGAAGTGGGACACCTAGGGGACCCGTCTCAGCAGACAGGGAAAGACACAGCCTATCACAGGAAAACTGAAGGGGACCCTCGGGAAATCCCCCAGAGGTGTGCCCAAAGGTGTCTCCGCAGGGACTCCCCGACCCCAGCCTGCTCGGCTGCTCACCTGCAGTCCTGGACACAGCCAGCGGGAGCGAGAGGTCGGCAGCAGCGGGCCCTACAAGAGGAACGCGGGTCTCAGCGAGTCCCCCACCTGGGTCCTCTTCTAGCCCTGCCAATGTGGTCAGTCTCCGTCCCCTTTCTATAGGCAGGGTCCAGCCAAGTCTCCTGCCCTAAGTCCTGCTCCTGCCATTCACCTTAACCTTCCTCATGGACCCCTTCGCAACCTGTTAGGAAAGCCCCCGCCCCTTCTCTCAGCTACACTGCAGACTCCCTACTTTCCCGCTGTCGAGCCCGCCCCTCGGCCCTCTAGAGACAAGCCGGCCTTCCTCATTCTCCGAGTCAGATCCCGCTCTTCAGTTTTCAGAAAGGGCCCTTTTCTTTCCGCGGCAGTCAGGCCCCGCCCCTTCAGCGGCAGGCCCCGCCCCTCACACATCTTGAGTCTGGTCCTGCTTTCTTCTTTGGCCCCGCCCCTTTTTCATCCTCAGGCACTGGTCCCGCTCCCTTAGTGAGTCGAGCCCCGCCTCTCGTTTTACGCGCCTGGCCCCGCCCCTCTCCCCCTCTGGAGCGGCTCCCGCTCCTCCTTCTCCGAGCCAGGCCCCGCCTCTTCACCCTCTGGCAGCCGGGCCCCGCCCCCTTCTCTGCCTCAGGGTCAGGCCCCGCCCCCTCCTCACTCTACGGCCCGGCGCCTCGCCCCTACCACGGGCCCGACCCTTCCCCATCCTCTGCCTCCTCCCACCCCTCCAATACGGTGTCCCCGCAACATTCACACTCTCCCCGCGACATGCCTGGACTCCTGTAGGAGCCCCCAGACTATCCTGGACCCCTAGAACTCCCACATCCGAGCCCCGTCCCAGACTTCTCGCCTGAACGCCGGCTCCGCTCACCCAAGGCCCCCAGCTCCGGCGCAGCGGGCGGTCTGGCGACGCGGCGACTGGGCATGGCCCGGCCAGTGGGGACGGGCGGCCCGGAGGCCGGCCCAGACCGAAGCACGCACGCGGGCACGCCGGGCGGCCGGGCGGCACAGGCTGGTGGACGTCCGCGGGTCGAGCGAGCGGCACAGGGCCGGGGCCGCAGACCGGGCAAGACGCACAGCGCCCGGGGCTGCGGGGGGCGCCGGCCGAGCCGGGCTGGCGGCGGGCGGGGGCGGGGCGGCGGAATTCCCCGGCGCCGCCGGCCTGCGCGCCCATTGGCCCACACCCCTTCGTGACGTCACGCTAGGGGAATGGGAAAACCCCGCGTATCACGTGATTTCGGGGGCGGGACCGGCCGGGAAAGGGAGGCTGAGCGGCGTGGAGGGGCTAGTTGCGCGTCGGTGCCCAGTGTTGGGCAGAGATTACTGAGAGCTGCTTAAAGCCGTTCATGCCCGACCCATTGAACAGGCCGGGAAACTGAGCGCCCCCGCTCCCAGTAGGACTTGAACTTGCTGCCTCTCAGGCTGAAGGGAAGCTTCAGGAGGGGGAAGTTGCCAGGGCTCTGCTGCTGCGTTAGTGACAGTGATCTTCACCAAACCCTCAAGGTCGCTCCTGGCCTAGTCTCTTCCACTGTAAATAAAGATGAAGATACTGAACCAATGTTTAAAGCTGTGACATCAGAATGTAGATGTCTGTTTCGTTCCTTGTATCCCCAAGCTCAGAACACGGTAGGGTGGGTGCCCACATATGTGCGGGAGTGAGTGAATGGACGCTGTATTTATTATTTTGCGCGTCAGTAGCAAAGAGTACTTCCAGCCCAAAGCTCAGTAGCCGGGAATGGGGCCTCATTTGAAAAGCAAGCGCTAGGGGGCTGGGGATTTAGCTCAGCAGGTAAAAGCGCCTGCCTTGCAATCGTGCAGTCGCGAGTTCGATCCTTGGTACAAAAAAAAAAAAAAGAGAGAAAAGCAAGCGCTAGGATCAGGATTCTTGGGGAGGTGGCTGAGTTAGGGGCAGTCCTTGACTCGCTCACTTTCCTAGGCCTCCCGTGCCTAGGACTGACATCCGGGTCCCAGGCGTGGCCCGCGTGGACTTGCTTACTAGCACACGCTGTGCGCCACAGCCCGCACCACACTCAGCCGGGCTTCATCTCTCTGGACTTGTTTTCCATCTGTCATGGTCATGAGCATTAACAACTTAATAGTTAACACTTGTTTATAGTATAGCTCTTCCATGTCCATGTGCCAGACAGTGCTGTAAGTACTTTATGTCCCAAATGATTGTGTCGCCGCATTACTTTGTGACTTTGGAAAAATTCCTCTATTTCTCTAGGCCTGTTTTCTCATCTGTTAGGTGGAGATAAACAACCGTACCTCACGGGATTGCTGTGAACGTTCGACTTACATAAGTATTAGGATATAACAGTGTCCCGCAGTGCTCCAGAAGCGTAGTGCCCTCAAGGCCCACGTTTCTGGCCATGTCCATTGGTCTGTGACAAAAACCCTTGCACTAAGCCAAACGAGACAGCTGGAAAGTAGGTGAGCAAAGATATGTAATGGCCATGGAATTAAAGAAGAATAAAGCAGGAAACATGAATTGAGTTTGGAGAGAGCTTAAGGAGGATCTGAGGACATTTGAGTTGAGACATTTGAGTTCGGGGTCCACGTGAGTACCTGGGACACATGTTCAAGGCCCAGCAAGTGCAAAGCCCCTGAGGTAGGAAGGAACATGTGTGGCATGTTTAAGGAACAGCAAGGGACCCTGAGTAGCAACTGCTGGGGAAGGCCAGAGTGATGGCCTGCAAGGTGCCAGGGACACCAAGCAATAGGAAGTTTTAATGGATAAAGCAAACTGCAAGACTGGAACTTGGCTCATGATCAGGGGCGACAGAGTGACTCTGATAGTATCAGGAGTCCACTTGATTGCCTGCTGTTGTTTCCAATGTCAGTCTCATAAAGGCTGGGCTGGGGATAGAGCTCAGAGGTAGAGCACTCACAGGCAGACACAGTGCCCTGGAATCCACCCCTAGTACCACAAATAAATAATAGTTTGTTGAGTGAATAACTGAAAGAACATGTCAGAGTCAGATATCCTCCTGGCTTCTGCTGGGCTGGGCACTCACCAGGGCCAGCCTGGGCCTGTCTTGGTCCCAGTTGTGTACACAGAATCCACAGCACAGGGACCTGCTGAGGGAACATTTGTTGTGTGTCACCATCTCTCCCTGCTGTGTCCGAATGTGCACCCCTCAAGGCCCACATATCCTGACAAGTCCGGGGGTCTGTGAATGTCAGCACTGTTCACACATTCAGCAGAGGGCCTGGGGACAGGACAGTCACCAAGGCAGCATTGGCTGTGTTGTCAAGGGTCTAGGGCCAGAGGAAGATTGGTCCCTACACAGTGTCAACCCAAGGCAGGCAGGGCTGCCCCGGGAGCCGGGGGGCCACGGAGATCATGGTGGACATGCTGGAGGAGGAGACATGGGTACTGCCACCTGGAAGATGGCTGGGGCAGGGAACAAAGGAGCCAAAAGCCTGAGGGAGATATGGCCAGCTAAAGCGAGGGCACCAAGGCTGGAGCAGTTAACAGACCTAAGTTCTTGCCCCTAGAAGCCTACACTCTGGAGGACACTGAGGAGCCACAGAAGGCTGTGAGCCAGGGATGGGCAGTGTCGGGTTTGTGAGGGTTTTGCGGGGACCGGGGTGCTGGGGATAGAACCAAAGGTATTGTGCATGGTTAGTACTCTACTTCTGAGCTAATCTTTTTTTTTTTTTTAATTTTGAGACAAAAAATTTCACTAACTTCCCAGGCTGGCCTCAAACTTTTTCTTCAAGACAGTGTGTTGGTATGTAATTCTGGCTAGTCCTGAACTCACTGTGTAGCCTAGGCTGGCCTCAAACTCACAGAGATCCTCCTGCCTCAGCCTCCCAAGGAGCTGGGTTTAAAGGCATGCAGCACCGTGGCTTACAGCTTCATACTTTAGACTGTCCTAGCCGGGTATGGTGGTACACACCTGTAATCCCTGCACGCTGGAAGGCTGAGGCAGGTGAATCAAAAGTCAAGCAGCTTAGTGACTTATGAGACCCTGTCTCTGAAACAAAGAAGGGCTGCGTTGTGGGTGTTTACTCAGTGCCAAGGCCCTGGGTTCAATCTTCAGTACTACCAAAAACAAAGTGCTGCTGGATGGCGTAGGAGGCAGCGTCAGGAGCCCGGAGAGGAGGCTAAGCAGGACCACAGAGCTGAGGAGCCTGTCCCAGCTGGTCCCAAGTGGCAGCCAAGGAGTGAGGCTCCCAAGCAACTGTGGGGTGTAGCTAATGGGCTACACCTTGCCAGAAGCGTGGGGCAAGGCTGTGGGAAGGCTGGGGGCGATGCGGCCAGTGGGTCAGCGTGGCCTGAGAGCCCGAGTCCCACCTTGGGTCCTAGGGGCCCTGCACAGGAGCCATGCTGCAGAGCCCAGGGCTCCCCCGAGGGCACTGGCAGCTGTGAAATGATGTGGAGCAGGGCATGAGCGCTGCACCTGAAGGTGCTGGTGGTGGGGTGCTAGCATCACACTTGCAGGGCTCCCTAGGCACCCACATCTCCCAGGGACCTCATTCCCTGCCGGGCTCTGCAGGGTGGGCAGCAATTTGATGCAGCAGGGCATCTGCAGGGCTCATGAAACCACCTCAAAGATAAATTTGGGAATGTGGGACCCCCGCCCTGCAGGCCTGCGTCACCTCACCTGCACAGTGGGTGCAGTCCCTGCTCTCAGGGAGGGGGCCAGGAAGGCAAAAGTGCCATCTGCTGACGGCCCGCCTGGGTCCTTGGTGCCACCCCTACACCTCGGGCACTACAGCACCCTTGGTGCTTGCCCGTCCCCATATGCTGGAGCAGGTACCCATTCAGGTGCCCTGCTGAGGAAGCCGGAGAGGCACATGACCCTTTCTGGTGGCAGCCACTGTACTCAGGAGTCGGGCCTGTGTCACCCACAGGCAAGGCTCTGGGCACCCCAGGGTCTGCGGAATGGGGAGTTTTAGGACGCCCCTGAGGACAGAAGGCAGGAAAAACGCTAGCTCCGACCAGAAGTTGCTGTTGCCACCATCCCATGCCTTGGACCTGCAGCAGGGCCACCTCCCCAACCTCAAAGCTGCTCCAGGTGACAGGAAGGAAGTCGAGGACGGGCAGTTGTTGAGTTTAAGTTAAACACCCATATGAATTTATTAAATCCAGACTGTGTTAAAGGGTGGCGGTCTGGGAGGACGGGGTCAGGGGACGAGGGACAAGATGATGGATGACCGCAGGCGTCCCACAGCGGGGCCCCGGCCCCGCCCTGCCCAGCCCCTCCCAGCACCGAGTCAGAGTCACCATGATTCCCAGTGGTGCTGGGGGACAGGGTGAGATGGCTGGAACACACAGGGACATATGGACAGTCGGCGCCTCCACGAACAGCGAGCACCCCACAGCCTTGGCCCCCGTCACATGCCGAGGGGACCTTCCACCGCTCGGCGCAATCTGTCCAGGGAGGGGGCCACAGGGAAGGGAGGCAGGGGGGCCAGGGAGGCAGGGTGTGGTCACCAGGAGCCGGAGCGGACGAGGAGGCCTGTGGTGGTTAATCCTTTTTCTTGTCCTCTGCTGGCTTTGGAGGGGCTTCCTGGGGCTCAGATGTGGTGGCCTCCTCGCTGGCTGAAGTGGCAGGCGCAGATGCGAGGGCCCCCGCTGTCGTGGGGGCCTGGGGCACAGGGGCGGCTGCTGTGACGTCCTCTCCACTCATGCCAAACTCGTTCACACGGGTGGGATCGACGCGGTAGATCCACCGTTGGTAGAGGTAGATGAAGAACACCACGTCTAAGGGGACAGGCGGTGTGAGGCAGGGGTGCGCGCCCTCAGCCAGACGCAGAGGTGCCCGTGGGCCTGACCCCGCCCTTGCCCCCCCGACCGCCCGTGGGGTCTCACCATCCCGCAGGCAGCCGATCCGGTACATGACAGGCATCTTGATGACGAAGGCGAACAGGTCATCGATGAAAGTGTTGAGGGCCTTGTAAGTGAGCATGCGCCACGGCAGGTGGGCCACAGACTTGAGCTTGTAGTTGATGAACAGCTGGGGGGTCATGGTGATGAAGCCTGCAGGCAGCAAGGGCACAGACACCCTGAGTGCAGGGCCCCTGTGCCCCCGACCTCCAGCTGCTCTGCGCCAAGAATACTGGCACCCTTGCGATCCCCAGCACCTCAGGCGTGCTGCCTCTAGGCAGTGGCATTCGTCCTGCCAACCAGATCCTTGCATGGCTCCCTCCCAGGCACCTTCCTGGCTTGTTTGCACACTATTTCCTTGGAAAGGTCTACTGTGGCATGCACCCCAGCTCTGCCCTCGCTGGACTCATCTCTTGCCCTGAAGCCTGAATGCTGTTTGCTCACTGGGCTCCCCATGAGACAAAATGCTGCTCTGGGGACAAAACTAGAACCATGCTGTTCAAGTCCTCCCAGGAGCCCTGCCTGCTCCAGGGCTGACGTCATCCGGACCATGGCGCAGGCTCACCGAAGGTCAGCAGGAAGCCGTAGAGCATGCTGAGCACCCAGGAGTACCAGCCCTTGTGCTCCAAGTACAGGAGGCTGTAGACGGCATAGCAGCCCAGCAGCGGGAAGAGGATCCACGACAGGTACCGGAAGGCCATCTGCGGGTCACACACGGCTGGAACCAGCTCCCAGCCTACCTGCCACCCCTGTTCCCCACCCCACCCACCCACACCTGGTCGGGCAGGCTGGGCCAAGGGAATTTCCAGGTGGCCCTGGGAACTCTGGACTTGGCCAGGAAGTAGGTACAGGAGGCAGGAGACAGAGGGTGTGACATGGGGCCCTACAGCAGTTAGGCTCCTTCCCTCAGGAGCAGGTAGGTGCTTGAAGACCACCCCCGGGGCTGTGGGGACACTCACGTCGTCATACACTTTGGTAGAGGACTCGATGTACGTGGACTTGTCTTTGAAGGTCGGGCAGGGGAAGATTCCCGCCACCCTGTGCTCCCGGTCCAGCTGCGCCCAAAGGAGGAGGCCGTGGTCAGCTGTGCACTGCACCCCCCATGCCAGAACCGGCTGCTGCCCTTCCCCACTGTTCCCAGTTCCCCTGCCCTACGTGTGACCCAAAAAATCCCCTGGTGTGAAAATCCCCTAGGTCCTGGGAGTGAGGCAGGCATCGGGAAACCCCCAGGGACCAGTTCCAGGGTCAGCCTGGGCCACACCACCGCCCTGCTCACCTTTCCACCCACCTCCATGATACCACGGTGGCCCAGACTCACCCGGACGTCCATGACCTTGGTGATCTTCCAGAGGTCGATGAGGACCCCGATGAAGACGCTGACCTGGACCACGAAGTTGGTCTCGTTGTCCAGGATGTAGAGCAGGACCACAAAGGACTGGAAAACGCCGAAGAAGACAGAGCGCACGGACAGCCCCTCCAGGGACTGCCGGCTGTTCCAGAACTGGATGTCTGCACGGAACGGAGCCCCGCAGAGTGAGGAGCTACCCATGGGCAGCTGGCTGCTCCTCTCCCACCAAGGCTCGCTTGCTGGCCAGGCACCCAACGCACAGGACCTCCATGGTCCCAGGCAGCCCAGGAGGAACCAGTGCCCCAGGGTGACGAGAGCTGCTCAGGGAGGCGGCCTCCTTGAGGCTGCACAGCCCGGCATGGCAGAACCTGGCCATACCGGGTCTGTGCGTCATAGTGCCATCCTATCCCCTCCACTCCTGTGGGAAGCACTGGTACACATTTGGGACCCCCAGCCCCCTTCCACCTCACCATGAAAGAACAGACCTGTGGATACCTTTAGGGTGTAGACAGGCCTGGGGCTGTCTATCCAGATAGGCCCGGGGCCTGGGCTGGCACCAGCCCTCCCATCCCTGCTTTCCCCTGGGTTTCTCCCAGCCTGGCCAGGCTGACCATCTGCCAACTGCAGCCATGGGGGACAGAGCTGATCCAGCAGGCCTGGATTAAAGGGACGCCAAGCCACGGGCACACAGGCCAGCTAGCAGTCAGTCCTGGCTCACCTGCCCCAACACCGGCTCCACTCAGCAGGTCCAGCTGCCCATCACACAGACCCAGAAGGACAGTCTGCATTGGAGTTCAGGTTGGGGGCTAGGCCCTGCACCTCATTTCTCATCTGAACAGAAGGCAGCCTGGCCAATCCAGCCCAGGGCCGGCAGAAGGGTTCAGGCGACCACACCAGCTAACAGACTGCCAAGGCCACTGCAGGTGGCTAGGAGGTGGCCCTGTCAAGGTGGTATCACCATTACAATGATCCTCCTTACTCCTCACTTGCAGAACCCTCCTCACTAGACAATGACTGAGGTCCTGGAACCACTGCCACTGTAGATCTCTGTCACCACAAGTAAGGGGCCCAGCCTCCAGCACCTCTGCCTCCTCACTGTACCAAAGACAATGCTGGCTGAGGCTGTGAGGACCGAGGGGCTGATGAGGGCCCCTAACAGTGCCTGGCACGTGGCCACTCCTCAAATGCAGGTCATTGGTATGGTCGGCCTTAGAACTTGGGGCCTTCAGGGACAGGCCTCTGGCCTTCCCACTTAAGCCTTGCCTGCTCAGGCAGGGCCTTCCTCATAGGCAGCCTGCCCAGCAGGGCAACAGGAGGAGCTCCGGGGCTTCCCTGCCTTTGACCTTGGAGTTCCCCGGCCCTGCTTCCTAGTGGTGCCAGCATGGCCTCTGCCTGAGCGGCAGGCCCAGCCCCTCTCTCAGCTCTGTGTCTGCTGGGAGGGAGCTCAGGAGCTGAGAGTTTTATGGCCACTGTCCCTGCCTAGCTCGCCAGGCCTCTGGAGAGTGGGGCTGAGAGATGCCAGAAGCGGGAGGGTCTGGGGCCCTCCCTGCCACGAACCCTTCTAACCCCAGGCCCCCACGGGTGTCTCACAGTCCTGTGGCCCCACACCTACCATTCTTGAAGGCTAGGAACTCAAAGACACTGTGGACGATGGACACGATGATGGTGAGTGCCAGTAGGTAGGGGTTGGTCTCCAGGAGGGCGACCTGGGAAGGGCAGGGGGTACACGTGAGCACTGTCTCCCCTGACCTGGGAGCTGACCCCTTCCTGTCCCTGCTTATACGCCCTGGCCGCCCAGAAGGGAGAATGCATGTCAGCCCTGACAGCAGGTCAGGGAAGGACAAACTAGGACAGAGAGGAAGGTGACATGCAGAGAGACACAGGGAAGGGGGAGGGGCGTGGAGACTGGGAGAGAGACAGAGAGTTTAAGGGACAGGGGAGTGAGGAACAGAAGAAGCCCAAGCATCTTCAGCTCTGGGCCACCACAGCAATCTCAACATCACACACTGGGGCAGAGATGGGGACAGGGAAGGTACTTAGGGCACGACGCACTGAGGGCAGAGGCATAAGTCAGAGAGACAAGGACAGGCAGGTGCAGACCCAGAGGGCAGCTGGGCAGACAGAGAGCTATGAGGAGGACAACAGAAGCACCCAGGACCAGCCAGAGCCGGACGGGCCACTCCCTACCCACTGTGGAGGGGCCAGGGAGCATCAGGTGGGAGTCCCCAGCCGGCGAGCCACTTCCCCTTGGCCTCTGCGGCCACCCCGCCCCACTCACCTTCACCGAGTCCTGCTCTTCGTCTGACTGCTCATACAGCTCGTCACCCAGGAAGTTCCAGGGCGACTTGGTGCTCTGTGCGGCATAGAGCTGCCAGCGCCACAGCGAGAGCGGGCAGAAGGAGACGCGCAGCGGCAGGCTGGCCAGGCTCTCGTTGATGGGGTAGTAGTCCTTCTGCAGGTTCCAGTAGTCGTTGAAGTAGATGATGGGGTAGTAGTCGCCACTCACAGCATCGAACTTCACATCTGTGGGCACGGGGCAGGACCCTGCTCAGCACGCCCAGGGGCTGGGTACCCCCGATGGGACCCCCACCCCAGCCACGCTGGAGCGGGAAGTGCTTCTGGGCTTTGTGTGAGGAGCCAAAGAGCTGGGACCTCAGTGGAGGGGACCAGTGGAAAGGACAGTGAGCTGAACGATGGACGTGGCTGGCCACAGGTGACAAAGCAGTTATGAAGCGTCCATGTTACTGCCGTGCTGTGAAAGCACCAGGCATCTGGAGTTTTGCAAGTTGCCGCCTCAACTGCAAACGCTGGCAGCTGAGCACACTGTGGGAAGCAGCCTGGGGGCTGAAGGGGACCTGCCTGAACAGTGATTCTGGTACGTGGTGGCCAGGCCCGGGCCCCCAGAGTGTTGGGGGTGCAGGGAGCAGAGGGGACAGGACAGGGCCAATTTAGTGCAGTGGAGACCTAGGCAGGTCTCTCCGGGGCCCAGAAAGGAGACGGAAATGCTGCCGCGGCGGGGCTTACACTGGTCCAGGGGTGGAGGCACACTGCCCTTCACCCACGGCGTGTGGTCATCCACTATGTTGATGGTGATGTTGGGGTGCCAGTGGGAGATCACCTCCACAGGCCCATAGTCCTCGGCCCTCTGCGGGGAGACAGGGAAGGGCAGAAGCTCAGAGATGGCAGGGGAGCCCAATGGCATCAGCCTGTGTGTGTGTGTACCCCTGGGGGCTCCCAGGACAATGGTGACAACAGCACTGCAGCCACCGTGGCCAATGCACACCGCTCACCTTCTGCTTACCTGGCCAGCTTGCGGCAGTCTGCAGCCCTGCCTGCTCCATGGGTCCCAACCCCGGGAGCAAAGGAGCGAGGCTGAGAAGCAGAAGCAGCTTCTGGACAGCAGCAAGCCCTTGAGTGGTGGCCCCACCTCATGCAGGGGACTCCCCTGTGCCTTCCAGGGTGACAGTCCACTCCCAGCCCACCAGAAGTCACAGCACAATGAAGCCTGGGCCTGACTGAGAGCCACATGCCCGCTGTCTGTGTGGCTGTGGATCCAGCCCCCTACTTCCTGGCAGCTTCACCACTTAGGATGGGACTGGTGGCAGCACCCACCTCCCTGGGCTGGCCAGAGGCTCATTTGTGAGGGAGCGCCAGCTACCATGGCTGCATCTGGGGTCTTCCCATTCCCGCTGACTTCCAACCCCCTCCCCTGGGGACAGAAACTGAGGCTGAGGGTGGCACAGTGGCCTGACCCAGCCCACACGGGCCCCAGCAGTCTGGCAGCTGGGCTATGAATGCCCTGCTTGTGCTACCTTGATCATCTCCGGGTCAGCTTCTGTCTCTCCTGTGAGCAGGTTCTTCGTCTTCTGGAATCTTCGGCGCTTGTATTTGTTGATCACTAAGGGTGGAGAGCAGGGAGGAACGGGAGCCTTGGGGAACCCACAGACCCAGATGGCCAGGCCTCTACCCAGCAGCAGTTGATCCTGGCCTCCCATTGACAAGCCCCTACCTGAAGCCTCAGCTGCGCCCTGCGCTTGGCTGTCCCTCAGCCTCTGAGGCCCTGATTAAATGTCCCTCCTTCCTCTGGCTCCCCAGCCACCCTCTCAAAGGAGGCAGCTCTGTCCTTCACCCCCTAGCCTTAATTTCTTCCACAGTCTTTTCTCACTAAACAGACCAGCCCCCTGGTCCCTCATGTGCCCTGTCTGCTCAGCCAGCTGCAAAACTACATGGTCGCATGGAGCCTGCCCTGCACACAGCTACCCTGCATAAGCAGTCACACCCAGGGGGTCCCAATGGTTCCATAGAAGCCCAGAACCACCACGGATGAGATGAGGGAAAAAGGTTGGGGCTGTGAGTCCCCAGCCAGGATCATCCTAACTTCCTCCTACCAAGGCCAGGCCGGCCATAGGCACCGCACAACCCCCTGGGGCACTGCCAGGACCCGCCTACCTGTGCCCACCTCCGCCCTTTCTGGGCCTTTCTGCCCAGAACCTGCCACCCTGCTGCGACCACCTGGGTCAGGGATAGGAGATGGGAGACAAGAAAGGGACCTGGCCAACAGCTCCAGAGTCAGAGCCTGGCTCTGTCTCCTACACACTGGTGAGTTCAGTCGCTTCCTGTGCCCTCTATCTCTCCTCTGGAGACTGGGAACGAAAGTCGCCTTCTTCTCTAGGGCCTGCTGCTCTTACTAACACAAACATCAACTCCATCCTTTCTCATTAACTCGATGGGACCTGGCCCTGTGACAGTGGGTATAGCGCAGCCAAGAGTGGCTGTCTGAGAAGGGAGGAGGGGCTGCTAATGGGCAGATCATCTGGGCAGCGCTGGGCTGGGGAAACAGAGAAGTGGGCTCTGGCTCAGGCGCACACAGGAGGGATCACAATCAAGACCCGCTGGTGTGGGGAGCAAAGAGCCTTCTCTGTCAGGTCAGCAGGGCCACAACATCCAGCCTGGGGGAATACTGCCCACGTGGCCTGCGAGCACAGAAACAAAACTGGTCCAGTTGGAAATGTGCTGTCAGGGTGACTTGCACACCAGACTCTGAAACTTGGTGCCCCCCCCCCAAAATTTATTCTGGCCAGGCGTAATGGCGCACACCTGTAACCTCAGCACTTGGGAGACTAAGGCAGGAGGACTGCTATGAGCTTGAGGCCAGCCTGGGCTATGTAGTGAGTTCAAGCCTACCCTGAATTGCATGGTGAGACCTTGACTCAATAAATCAAATAAATAAATGTTATAAGTATTATAAATATTGATTTATTTATTCCAAGCCAAGCATGGTGGTTCATGTATAATCTCGGCACTTGCAAGGCTGAGGCAAGAGATCAGCCAAATTCAAGGCCAGCCTGGGCTACAGAGTGAGTTCAAGGCCAGGCTGACCTAAATAACAAGGTCGTCTCAAAAGAAGAAAAAAGTATGGTTTTTTTTTTTTTTTTTACAGATTTCTTATTGAAATACAATATGCTGAACTTTATAAAATTGTTACTATTAGGGCTGGGGATTTAGCTCAGTGGCATAAGCGCCTGCCTGCCTGGAGCTCACATTTGCCAACCAGGCACTTACACACCTGAGCTAAACCCCCAGCACTTTTTTTTTTTAAAAAACTGCTTAGACTGGCCTCTAATCCATGATCCTCCTGCCTCAGCCTCTAATGATGGAGTTACAGACATGCACTGCTACTCCCAGGTTACTTTACTCCACCTCTTCCCCGCAGGACACAGTAAATGGTCTTTCTAGCTGCTTTCTATCTTCAGAGACACAGCTGCTCTAGACTCTGAATACTGGCCCTTCAGCAAGGAAGGTGTTTTGGTTTCTGGCTTGTTGTTGTTGTTTTTGGTGTCTGTGTGGTACTAGGGACTGAACCCAGGGTCTGATTACATGTGTACACCACCGCTCCCTGCTAGAAGGGAGATTTTCTGACCAGGGTCTTGTTCTCCAGCCTGCGTGGGCAGGTGACCTGCTCTAAGTCCCCCATGTTCCTGCTCTGAGGCTGGGGAAGGAGGCGTGGATGATCCTGGAGCCCACTTTTCAGGCCCACTCTTTATGTTTTGTACTGACATCTGTCACACTGAACCTCCTCACACAGTGACAAAGATCAGTCACCAGAGTCAAAACCACAGAAAACATTGGCATCAAACAAGGGTCAATAGGATGACCAAGTGACCATCAGATGAAGGTAAATAGGACCCCATCACTAGTCACCCACCTCGATCATATTTGGCCAACATTACCCAGACCCTGACCCCTACCCAGACCACACACATCCGCAGGGACCCTTCCTGCAGCACACAGCTCCTCAGCTGCGACATCCCACCAAACACAGTCCTGGCACGCTTGCTTAGCATGCACCTATCACACTGCAGGGTACTTTTTCAAGTCAGCTTTGAGGACAGACATGAGCTTACCAACTGTTCACCCCGTCTAGTGTAAGTGACAAGAAAAAATGACTATCCCTTAGGATATTTCTATACCAAAAGAAGCAAGAAGAGAAGACCCAACGTGTATGAACTGTCACAGGTCACCCAGAAACAGGTAGATAGGTCTAAACAAGTCTAAGGGGAAGCTGGCCATGGTTTTCAACAAAATAATAGTGAGGTGGAAGACACACTATTCATGTTAGGAGAGTGCGAGCTTTTCAAGGAAGCCATTCTCCAGGGCTGCTCAAACTCAGGGACAGTATGGGGTTTCTATGGCACTGAGGGATTCATGGCAGTGTCACAAAAGCTGGGCACAGGGGCACATCCATGGAATCCCAGCACTCTTCAAGGCAGAGACAGGAGGACTACAAATTTGAAAAAAAGTGTGACTCAGTACAAAGGCCCTGAGTTCAACCCCAGTACCAAAAAGAAGAAGAAAGAAAAAAAAAGGAAATATCACAAGAATTCAGGCAAGTGGAAAGACAATTATTAACCCCTGGAAAACAAGAAGTTAGGCAGAAAAAGAAGTAAAATATAACCAAACTGTGTGCTTCTGGTCACCCCTTCAAAGGGCTGCCAGTGTAGCTTGGCAGGAGAGAACAAGGTGCCTAGTTTGATCCCCAAAGCCCATGCGTACACACACACACACACACACACACACAGCATTTAAACACTGAGTACTAAACTAATTAAAAATTTTTCCTCTATTGGGATTTCCGCTTCCAGAGTAGAGAATCAGTAAGTAACATACAAAACCCAAAGCCCAGCCAAGAGGGACAGTGGACATCTGTAATCCCAGCACTCAGGAGGCTAAGGCAGGAGGACTGCAAAGAGTTTGAGGCCAGTCTGGGCTACATGGTGAATTTGAGACCAGCATGGATTACATGGCAAGACCCCGTCTCCCAACAAACAGCAGGACATGTCCATGAGAGCGTGGCAGAGCAGCCAAGGGACTGCAGAGCAGCTCATGGGGAGCAGGGAGATGGGAGGCTTCCTCATCTAACAGGTTTGCACAACAAGAGATTTTAGAAACGTGTTAAAGAGTTACAGACATCCAGCCCTGACCCATGGCTTCTTGAGGTTACTTAAGGTCCCTGGCGGTTTATATACCCACACAAGACTGTCCCAGGGAGCACCCAGCACTGTTCAGGCAGCCAGTCAGGATGAGATGGGGACAGTTCTTAAAAGGCAGGATCCCATTTGGTTACAAGATCCCTCACCACCTTGCCTTCACCCAGGATGGGCGCAGCTCAGGCAGGAGTGCAGAACTACAAAGCCAAGGCCATAGCACGGCCACGCAGGCCTCCCGGAGCTGAGCACCAGCCCGCAAAACACAGGTGCATACAGACTCCCCCAGGGCCCATAACCCTGCAGCTCGCACTCATACGGGCCTGACGGACACAAATGCAGTTAGAGAAGTGCCCTGAGTGTTGCCTGCTTGTGCGAGCCGCCGTTCATTGCGATTACTGTGCGGGTCACATTCTCCAGGCCCTACACTGTGCACAGACCATCGGTCTCTCTCAGGAGTCCCTGCACGCCTGCTCTTTCCAGCCATTCCTCGAGGCCAGGCGAGTGTTACAGAGTGCAGAGGTGGGTGGTGCCTGAGCCTGTCCTACAGGCCCAGAGACCCCAGGATGTAGGACTCCTGCCTGCCCTTGTGGACCCAGGAATCACTGTCCACCACTCCAGCCCAGGGACCCCTAGATTCCGGCCCCCTGGATGGTGGAGCCTGGCCACAGGGAGTGACTTACTGCGGGACATGTGCACCGTGGCAAGCCGGCGGTACAGAGCCTTCTGCCGGGGGTCTGGGTGGAAGCCACTCTTGGTGAAGTAGACGTGGATGTAAATGGAGCCATTCTGTTGGACACTCTGCAAGGGACAGACGGACAGGTGGGCAGGCAGCCACAGGGGAGGACAGGCAGGGCCTGACCGTGGCTGTTTACAGAGTGCTTGGAGTGGGATGTGCAGTGAGCAGAGAGGGGCTCAATGCTGCAGTGGGGTAGACTCAGGTTTAGATCTGGACTCTGGTCTTGCTCAAAGCCTGCCAGCTATGTGGGCTCGGGCTCTCTCTGTGGGCTCGGGTCCATCTGCACAGTGCAAGTCACCAAGTGCTAACCAGAGAGCACTGCACTGAGGCCCACCAGTGCATCTGGAACGGTGCCCATGGACGTAACACAGCAAGGGCGTAGTCACCACTGCTGGTGTCACTCACTAGCTAGGACCACGAGGCTGACCCACATGAGCTTATACATGGCCACTGGCTCTGGAAACAACAGACACCACCTTCCCACACCAGCTAGTACAGTGCCACTGTAAGTCAGCCTCATGTAGCACGTGGGTCACATCCCCACTGCACATGAGTCAACTGGGGCTCACACAAGGGGGTGATGGGGTACAGGGCACCTAAGCAGGTTAGGACCCAGTCTGCAGGCTCCATGACCCCAGCTCCCACACGCCTGCTTGAGCCTTTCCCATGTTGCCACCTTAGGTCTCCCAGCCTCCTAGGAAGGGGACTACTCTCGCTGGGTACAGATGGGGAAACTGAGGCTTGGCAGGGCGGCAAGCTGCCCAAGGACACTGAAGGTGAAAGCCAAATTTGAGCCCCCTCTGTCCTTCAAGCGGGGCTTGGGTTCAAGAACCACACTGCCTGCTGCCGTCCACTGTACCCTGACCCCACCCTAAAGCTTCAAGAAGGCAAGACCGAAGTCCTTGGGGGAAGTTCTCCTGATGGGCTGGCCAGTCCCCAGCCTTCCCTGGGCCTCAGGCGGGGCCTGGGCTGCCATCTGAACAGATGGTGTCGCCCACCATGAAGTGGCTATGTCCACACCCTCCCAGTCTCCCACACAGGAACAGGGCGGAGACGCTCCCGTCCTCCAGGGGATGGGGCGAGGAGAGCAGGCTCGGCCCTGGGAGGCCCTGAGGAAAGGTCATCAGCACTCACTGATTGTGCACCTGGTCCCCCAGCGGGGCTGACAGGAACACACCGATGACTGAGCTGGCTGCAGCCTGACCCTCACAGACGTCAGTCTCATAGGAGAAAGACCTCTCCAGACTGAGCTCACAGGACAGACAAAGCTAGGATGGGAAGGACCCAGAGAAGGCACCTAACCAGGCCCACACATCGTGGGGGGGGGGGGGACCACCCCAAGTAGGCAGGATTTGAGGCCAGCTGCCAGAGTCCAGAGCAGAGAGCCTGAGTTCAGTCACTCCCTGGGCAAACAGGGGAGTCACCATGCTGTTGTGTAACTCAGTTTCCCATCTGTCCCCATCTATCTGCAGATAGATGTCCCTCCTTCATGGAGTGCAGGAAGGTTTCCATGAGCCAGTCTGGCTTGGTGCCCTGCACCAAGAGCAAGGATTCAATTAACCAAAGTCTATGATATTTTGAAAAATGGCTGCCTACCAAGCTGATGATGACCAGGTCCTGAGGACCATCACTAGCCATTCCTTGGTTTAAAGTCAGGATGTAGCACATGCCTGTAATTCCGGCACTTGGGAAGCTAAGATAGGAGGATTACAGTGAGTTCAAGGCCAGCGTGTGCTAAACAATGAGTTCAAGGCCAGCCTGAAACACATAGCAAGACCCTGCCTCAAAAAATAAATAAACGATAAAGTCAGGATCCATCACCCTGGAGGCAGTGGGGGACTCTGGGCCATCCCACCCAGAGACCGATGTGCCCGCTTACAGTTCTGGGGCCCACCTGCGGGATGTCGAGCTCGGCGAAGTGCTCGTAGCAGCCATCGGAGTTCTCACCGCTGGTCCAGTCACCGTACACCAGGTCATGCTGCTCCCAGAAGAGTGCTGAGGTGGCGTTGAAGTCTGTAAAGTGCTCGTGCTCCGAGATGTACACGTGCAGGTTCTAGGGGGAGCGGAGGGGCTCAGCACTGCTGGGCAGAGCCTCTGCAGGTTGCAGAGTGTGGGAGTGGCAGCTGGGACAGTCACACACTCACAGGCACGGCTATCACAGAGCAGGGGACAGCGGAAAGAATGAACTCTCACACCACCACTGCCCCTGTCCTAGTCTAAGCCTGGGACATCAGTGAGCAAACAGCACCTGGGGTCAGGCCACCTTGCTGGTTAGACTTGAGGGGCTCCCCCTACAGTCCCCTCCTGTCCACTGCTTCTGGCCTCCCTGGAGGGAGCTCCGCAGGCTGAGAGTAAAGCACAGTAGGAGCTGGCGACCCAGAAAGGGTGGCCGGGTGGCCGGCTCCGGGGAACTTCCTCCTTTCTCAGTGCATCTTTGTTCAGAGCTTTGAGGCCAGTGACCATGAACAGCTAAGCAAGGGTCACTTCCCAACAGAGTCCTGTGAAACACAGCTTTGGAGAACAGAAAAGGAGAGCCTGTCCCCTGCTGTCCCCCTCCTTCTGCACCTGGTAAAGCAAGCATAGAGCACCCAAGAACCCTGCTGCCAGAATTGTTACAAGAGCCTGGTGAGACCACTGCTGTCCCTCCTCCCAAACAAGCCAGCACCAAACCCAGCAAGTTTCCGCAGGCTGCAGGTACACAGTGACATTCCACAACTGACAGCACCCTAGTACCTGCTCGCTCCCACCCACCCTGGTCACTTAACACTCCTCTTCTGCCCCACATGACATCTCCCACGCTGCAGTTACCATTAAAGTGTCTTTGGGGAACAGGTTGCGGCTGGCGACGCGTGGTGCTCCTCCGGGGCCCGTCTGGTCCTGAGGGGCCGGCCCTCGACGGAACCAGCTGCTGATGGCCCAGATGATGAAGATCCTGCAGAGGGAGGAGCAGCTGTGAGGCCAGGCCTCTCCCTCCCCAGAGCCTGCCCTCCTGCTGGCTTATGGATGCCTGGCCTGGGGCTGCTGATGCATGGCGGGGAAGGTGTTCAGGGCTGGGGAATGACAGATGCCCCCGACTACGCCACCACTGGGAGACAGCCCAGATGCCACTGGGTATCTGTAGGGCCTGGCACTGCACCAGTCGTGCAGGGCTCCCACCCTGAGTCCTCCAGGAGCTCCTGGCAGCCATAGGGGCTTAGATGCTCTGAAGTTCAGGCCCAGTCCCCTGGGTCCCCAAGGAAAAGGAATCCACCTAAGAATCTGGAATCCTGCACACCAGTAGCACAAAACTTTAGGAAGAACAACCTTTTCAAACTTCAAATCAACAGAAAATTGCAGGCGCAGGTGGGAAGTAGGTTAGTCTTCACTTTTAGTCACAGTGGACAAGGGTTTTTAGGCCCGACTGCACGGCTCACTGAAGTTCACCAATACAGGGAAGAACACTGGCCTAGCGAATGCAAGGGCCTGAGCTCAGTCCCCAATGTCATCACAAAACCAGTAACAACCAAAAAAACCCTGTGCATAATAAAACACACTGAACACTATGAAAAAGATGACCACTGACACAAAAATGAGTTTTTGTTTTCCTCCTACAATATTAGGATAGTAGGCACTCTACCACTGATCTTATTGTTTTTGTTTTGTTTTTTGTCTTTTTGAGACAGGGTCTCGCAATGCTGTTCAGGCTGGCCTTGAGCTCACTTTGTAGCCCTGGCTGGTCTCGAACTCACAACAATCCTCCTGCCTCAGCCTCCCAAGTGCTGGGATTACAAGTGTGTGCCACCATGCCTGGCTTCATCTTATTCTGATCTAGGATCTAAGTTGCCCAGGCTGGCTTCGAACTCACTGGCCTCTTCCTGCCTCTGTTTCCCCCTCCCTCTGCACTGGGATTCCAGGCTTGTGCTACCACCCCTGACACGCAGGTCATCTTTGGGTTAGTTTCCTCACTTCTCTACATTTTTCTGATTTGAAGTTTAATGAACAAAACACCCCCTGCAAACAAAAGCAAACAAACAAAACAGATACCCCTTGCCCCAGAAACTGTGCCCGTTTGCTAGATGTTTCTCCCCTATCCATCTTCCCTTTCTCCCTGAGGAAGAAAGCTCCTCAATTTTAGGCATCTGGGTCTTGGTCACACAGCGTCAGACTACAATTCCAGCCTCTGTTATTGCTAGATGTGAGCACATGGAGAACTCTGACCAATAAACTTTGAAATCAATGTGTTAAGTGGGCATCTAGAACTGTACATAAAAAGAAGGCGAGTCTCTTGATATTTTTCTACCATTTCTCTCCCTGGAACATGGATGTAATAACTGAACCTCTGGCAGCCATCTCAGGCCCTGAGGATCAGGAGTGAAAATTCCAGCAAGTCTGGAAGAGAAAGCAGGAAGGTGTCTGGGTCACAGGAACCCTGCATTCAGACTGGCACATGAGAAGAAACTTCCGTTGTGTTAATTTAGGTATCCCAGATAAATGCAGCTATGTAGTAACAAATGAAAAGTGACATGAGAGGTTAAGAGCCCAGCCACCAAGCTACAAAATATAGACTAAGCGTCCCTAATTTGAAATGCTCCGAGATCTGAAAACTTCTGAGCACTGACAAGAAGCCACAAGTGGAAAATTCCACACCTGACCTCACATGACTGGTCAGAGTCAAAACACAGGTCCTCTGACAGTTCTCCCCAGAGACTGCGGGTGCAGCAGAGAGTAATTGCTTGCCTCGCATGTACGAGGCCCTAAGACTGAGCCCCAGCAGGACTGAAAAAGAAAGTGATTAAAAAAGAAACATATACAATTACTTTCAGAGACAGGTATGGCAGCACACACAATCCCAGTACTCTTTGGGAGGCTGAGGCAGAAACATCAAAAGTTCAAGGCTGGCATAATCTATATGGTAAGATCTTATCTAAAGAACCTCCCAAAATTTTATCATAAGGTATATAAAGTAGGTAGGAATACAAATAGATTTGTTTAACTTGGGTCTCATTTCCAAGATCTAATACATACACGTATTTTAAACGCCCCCCCCCAAATCCAGAATCTTAAACACTTGTGGACCCTAACATTCTGGATGAGAGGTACTCAACGTGAACCGCAGCCTTAGAGAAGACTTTTGATCTTTCTAGACTTTTTTTTCCTCAAAAGTTGAAATGGGGTAATAACAGTATCAAAAATAAAACAAACAAACAAAACAGTATCTGTTCTTACAGGGTCATTTACAAACACTTAAACATTTTCCACATGCACCCATGCACCTGTGCACACATATACATGGTGTAATAGCAGAATGGCTTAGTATGCACCAGTCCATGCTTCAGGGTATTAGTTAGTTACTATTGCTATTTTCATTATAGAAGACAGACAGGCAAAAGTGAGCACCCTAGTATGGAAAAGTACCATGGCTGGATGATGGTGTGCAGGGTGCCACCCAGCTGGGCCCTGGTCCTGACCGGGGCAGGCTCAGGTGTGGGGACTTGCCTCTGCCTGCAGCAACTGTGGAGCCCTGGGGTCTGGGGTCTCAGGGGCCTCAGCTGAGCCGAGCCATCTGCTGCCTCCCAGGAATCCGTGCAGAGTACAGTGGGTGAGGTCTGAGACTGGGCTCTCTGGGGACCCTGTTACCTGCGTGAGTAGCTCCCATTTTAGACCGTGCTCCTAGCGAGCAAGAGGGAGCAGGAACCAGAGCTCTGCCCTGTTTACAGGGTGGCCTGTGGGCACCAGGTCCCTACGTAAAACAAGGCAGAGACCAACCCTCCTGGCTTCCTGCCTCGGGAGAACATGGAGTGTCCCACGCATTCAGTGTCACATGCCTCGCTGGAGGGCTCACAGCCCTATAAAGGATGGGACCTTCCTTACACTTTCACTCTACAAGTAAGCAATGAACCTGCTATAACCCGCCCTCCCCCCGCCATGTTCCAAAAAATGTAAGAACTCTCACTCCCACACTGCTACTCTACAGCCAGCTGCTACCCTGCTTCCACTCCAGGGACCACTACACAGTCTTGAGGACCTGCTCAAACCCCCGGACGCCACCTCTACCCACAAAAGCCACTGTCACACAATCTGCTTGAAGCTTTGGAGATTTCATGAGTCCCTGAAAATACACCTGAACCTAACTTAACGACTCCAGTGGAGCTAGGGATGGATCTCAGTAGTGGAGCGCTTGTTTGCCATGGCCAAGGCCCTGGATTCAGCCCCCAGCATGGAAGGAAAAGCAAGAGGGAGAGTCAGTCAGTTAGTCCACGGTGTATTCCTACAATCCCAGTGCTCAGGAGGCTAAGGCAAGAGGACCTATACAGTGAGTTTAAGGCCAGCCTGTACAATTTAGCAAGATCAAGACTCAAAGAGGGAAAATAAAAAAAAAAGGACTTCAAACCAGGCTTGGTCGTGCACACCTATAATCCTAGCACTCAGCAGGCTAAGGCAAAAAGACTGAAAGCAAGTTCAAGGCCACCCTGGACAACACAGCAAGAACAGCTGTCTCAGAAAACTAAAACAAACAAAAGACTACAGACAAGATGGTCTGTGAGCATTCACACAATGGACGGCTGACGCCGGCTGGCTCTAAGGAAGGAAATGAGCCTCCGCTGAGACTGTATTAACCCGCTCTTTGAAGGAAGTGCCTCACGAGGCAGAAAGATTTCTCAGATACAGCTTGATGAGAAAACTCATGGTGCAGGGCAGTGTGAAACAGGCTGTTGCCTATGTAAAATGAAGGCCAGGACAAACCGATCGTTATGCAGAGCCACTCGAAGCATGAAAGGAAGGGATATGTAAACCAGTGCCCCAAATCATTGTACAGCCGAGGAGAAGGGAAGAGGCTCAGGGCTCTGTGGCTGGAAGATGGGGCAGAAAGAACACCCAGCTTTGGGGCTGAAGGGTTCTTTCTTGCAAAGCCTCTCAGTGACTTCACCAGAGGTCATGGGCTACTTTCTAGCTGTTTATATGTTTTTGGACTCTTTATTTTTTTTTAAACACTGGATAACAAAATTAATCAATAAAAGGAACTGTGGCCAACATGGACTGAGACCATGCAGGTCACACGCAGTGACAGATTCTCATGGAATCATCCTGATGACTCCTGAGCTAATGCCCCATCTGTGTGGTCACAACTGAGGCAGGAGAAGCATGCTCACCTGACAGGGCACAGTGGTGGGCCCCCGCTGGCCTCTCCATTAGCAGGCCTGCCTCTGAGCACCCTTATGCAGTCCCCTCAGGACCAAGTACTAAGGCACATGCTCACGCAGGCAGATGGAGAATAGGACAGTCTGCCTTCCCGTTACATCCGCCTTCACATCTATGGGCCCCACTTCCGGGGAATCAACCAACCACAGTCTACCAGAACTGCAGGGACTCGGTGATAGAGCAGTCGCCTAGCACATGCGAGGCCCTGAGTTCCATCCCAAAGACCACAAAATCAAAACAAGAAAAAGAAAACATTCGCGCTTGTGTAGGCCAAGGCAAGAGGGTCATGTGTTCAAGGCCAGTGTGAGCTACGTAGTAAGATCTTGTCACAAAAACAAACAGCCAAGTGTGGTGGAGCACACCTGTAACCCCAGCTCTGAGGAGGCTGAGATGGGAGGACGGCAAATTTAAACTCAGCCAGGCAGGGGTTTAGCTCAGCGGCTTAAATGCCTACCTGGCAAGAGGGAGGTTGTGAGTTCGATCCTTGGTACCGAAAAAAAGAATCAGGAGGTAAGGGGTCCACAGGAAGAAAGCAAAGCCTAAGATAAAACGTGCAAAAAAGTAACCATACCTGCAGTGGCATTTTTATAGAGGCTGGGAATTCAGCTCAGTGGCGCAAGCACCTGCCTGGCATGCTCATGGTCATGAGTTCGATCCTCAGTACCAGAAAAAAAAAATTTAAACTCAGCCTAGGCAATTCAGTTAGATCCTGTGTCAAAATAAAAACAAAAAAGGGATGGTCCTGGGTTTAATTCCTAATACCAAAAATAATAACAAAATTTTTTTAAATGGAGTTTTAAGGGCCGGGGATTTAGCTCAGTAGCATAAATGTCTGCCTGGCAAGGGCGAGATTTGTGAGTTCAATCCCTGGTACCAAAAAGAAATTAAAAAAAAGAAAAAAAAGAGAAGAGAAAAGAAATTACTGATGCTTATGTTCATGGGCTGGGGATTTAGTGTAGTGGCATAAGCGCTTGCCTGGCAAGTACAAGGTCAAGAGTTTGATCCCCAGTACAAAAAAAAAAAAAAAGGAGCTTTAAAGGACCAATGTTATGCTATGCATAAATTCTGGGGTCAAGCCAGTGATACAGCTCAGTGGCCTAAGCAACTGCCTGGCAAGTTCAAGGTCCTGAGTTCGATTCCGGTACCATAAAAAAAAAAAATTCTAGGTCAAAGGTCTTTCTCCCCCCACTCCTATGCTCAAAGAGCCTCAGAGACTGCTTTGGCGATCAGGCCTTTAATAAACAGGTCAGGTCATTAAGGGACTAGGGGTGTGGCTCAGTGGCTGAGCATGTGATTAGCATGCAATCCCTAACCCACAAGAATTTTTTTAAATAAAGAAGCAATTAAGGGGCTGGGAATTTAGCTCAGTGGCACAGCTCCCTGAGTTTGATTCCCAGTACCAAAAAAAAGCAATTAAAGGCCCTAATCCACTATAGCCAGTGTCACTATGAACAGTGGCCAGTTATAAGCCTGGGGAGTGGTCTCCAGAGCTGGGAGGACATCATGCTTGATATCGGTACAGCAGCGGTCATCACCCTCGGGTGGACTTTTCCTCAGCTGAGCACTGTCAGAGAACACACCCAGGCCCGCCTGCTCACCTGAACAGCACACCTTTGATGACCTGCCAGGCATTGGGTGCCGGCTGGGGTGGTGGGTTCTGGGGCTGGGTCTCCGCTGGTGGGTCCCTCCCGATGCTGCCATTGCTGGTCACCTGTTGGGGACAGAGGCCAGGGTGAGGCAGGAGAATGGGCCTGAGCCACAGGACTCTCTCGGGCACCACTGTGCACCACAGCGCAGACCAGCTGCACACACAGCGGGCCTGAGCTCCAGCCAGAGAAGGAACTAACAGAAACACCTGGGAAAAATGTCGGTTCCCCTCGTCAGGAGGAAAATGCTCCCCAAACAGCCCATCGGTGCAGAAGACACCACAGAGCCCAGCGCTGCCCTCTGCTCTGCAATCTGCGGGAGTAAGACTCATCTCCAGACAAGCACGACCCAGAGCGGGCAGGGTGGGGTACAGGAGCCCAGTGACAGGGTCACAGGCTGCTGGCCATTACACAGCAGGTAGGAGGGTGCATGTCCAGCAGGCAACACACAGGCTGAAGACTGCCACTGGGGACAGCCACAGGAAGGGTTGTACGGCAGGCGCCAGCCTGCGTAGGGCAGCTGGTCAGTCCAGCGGGAAAGAGAGAACCAGAAAACCCAGAGTGTGGACTTCAGTATCACGAGCCACACAGCTCTAGGACAGGACGGTCAGGAGGATCAGGAGCCTGGACAACATGGCAAGACCCTGTCTCAGAAAACAGCAAAAAGTAAACAGGAAGGTAAATAGAAAAAAGTGCCCTGGAAAAATAAGCAGCAGGAGTGACGGGCAGCAGGTACCCTCTGTGGGTCAGGTGTCAGGGAGGTCCCCTGAGAAGCTGCCTTTGACTTCTGGGTGGGACCATCAGCCTGGCAGCCCCAGGAAGGAGGTCCTAGAGGAAAGGAGCGGGGAAGGGTGTGCCGATGAGTGAGGCCACAAGGACCAGGGTCCCCTCCAACCAGGCCTGGCTCTGGGAGCAGGGGCGCCACACTCAGGTCTGCGTCACGTCTGAGCTGACCCAAGAGTCAGGAACGGAGCTGGGGCAGGGCCAGGACTAGAACACACACTGGCTGCCTCCTAGGTCTCACCTCTTACCCCCAGCAACAGATAACCAGACGTGACACCCACAGACTAAAACCATGAGGAAAGGCCTGCAGTCCCCACCCTCAATGACCACAATCAAAGACACAGATACTCAAAAGCACTGGCAGTGCCGGGCATGGCGATGCAAGCCTGGAATCCCACAATCTGGAAGGCTGAGGCAGGAGGGTCACAAGTTGAAGCCCATTGTGGGCAACTTTGCAACTTAGCAAGATCCTGTCTCAAAATAAAAAATTTAACGTAGTGGAAGGTTCTGGGGATATACCTCAGTGCAAAGGCTTTGCATTCAATCCTCAGTATACACTGGGGGGAAGTGGGAATGCAAAATCGTGCAGCTGCTTTGGAAACCGCAGCACTTACTTAGCAAACTAAACCAGCAAACCCAGTCTGGGCAGCAATCCAGGAGACGGGAAGACATATGTCTGCACACACGCTAGTACACGAACCTTCACGGTGGTATTATTTGCGACGGCCCCAAACAACAAACAACTCAAGACTCTTCAATAATTGAATGAATGAACAAACTGTGATGTGGCCATGGAACACTGCTCAGCAATAAAAGGCAACAAGCACATCGAGCATGGGGGAGCACACCAGGTGATCCCCGCACTCGGGATCCCCGCACTTGAAGAAGGGATCTGGCAAGTTCCAGGCCAGCCCGGGCTGCATGGAGAGTTCAAGACCAGCCTAAGCAACAGAGTGAGGCCCTGTCTCAAAAAACAAAACAAAACAAACAAAAGCAAAATTTTCTGAGGTGATGGAAGTACCATTACCCCTGTATCTATGGATTCTGCAACCAAGGATTCAACCT